>JAQQAE010003091.1:0-20884 GCA_029823295.1 Pseudamia nigra | reverse complement strand
AAGTGCAGATGCGCCTTGCAGGGGAGGAATATCTGTCCATTCCTTCTATTCTAGGAGACCCTTGCAGGTAAAAAAAAATAGTGGGACATCAAGCAACAACGAAGGAGTAATATAATTGTTAAAATATCCAAGTATTGATTTTGTGATTTGAGGAAATTGTGACTGCTCATGTGTCCACTAAATTTGAAAAATTAAGGTGATTTTTTTTTTCATGCCTAAAGAGTAATAAAAACACCTGGGGAAAAAAATCCTGAAGTAGGTTATCATAATTCGTGCATGAAAGGGTTCATTCTAAAAGGGAAAAGACACAAAAAAAATTATATTTTGACAAATCATAATATTCTGACAAAAATAGTCATAAGTCTAAAAAACTTTGCAATAAACTCCTAATATTAAATGTTAAGCAGTTTTATTGTGGGAAATGCTTAATTATTTATATTATGGATGAGTTCTCAAAATTAGCAGCTGATCCAGATGTAACTGATGATAGTTATGTCATCCTGATAAAATTCCAACTTTATTCTTGTAATATTATGACTTTATTCTAGAAGTATTGAGTCATTATTCAAATTAACCCACATGTTTATGTTTTCTCTTTAAATAAGTCTTTATTGTCAAGATGTTTGACTTTTTCATCCTCAGCGTGACTTGGAACTCCGTATTTTCATGCTCCAGAAAATAGCCAGCACCAATACAATGTGCATTATGTGTGAGATGTTCTAAATGTTAAACACTTCTTCTTTAGTGTGAATAAAAAGAAACACTATAGTTTTTCATTGTATCACATAAAATACTTTAACCTACTGTTCTACATCCTTAAATACATAAGAACCTATAGAGCATAAAGTGGTTCGCCTATTGCTGTCTGATCTACCTCTTCCAGTAGGTGAGGTCCAGAAAGGAGAAAACCGGTGAGCGGCTGGATCCGGGGCTGAGTTCATTGTCTGAGCCGTCGTCAGACAGGTTGCTATAGCTCGGAGACTGAGCTGGGGAGGTGCTGGACGTGGTGCTGTGGGCGTCTGAGTCTGGAGGACACAAAAAAACATGACATCAGTACAGATGTGTGGTATAACAGAAAAAAAGTCTAGACTCTTGCCAGTAGATGAGAAAAAAATTAAATGTGACAAACATGTAACAGCAGACTGACTGTTTCTTTTGAGCTCTTTCTGCAGTCTGCTGATCTGGCTCGGCCGGGCTTTCTTTGAAATGGACTTTATTTTCTTCGGCCTGGAAGTGATCTTCAGACTCGGACCTCCTCTGGCGTCAACCACCTGTTTGAAGAGGAGATGATATGAGAATAGAAAATACGGCTACAGATACTCTACCCATCCAGAGAAACAGTCACCACCTGATTTAACCAAGATAGGCAGTAGCCTTACAATGGATAAGTTAGATGAATTAGATTTAGGGGGGAAAGTGTTGTTGCATTCTTGTGTTACTCGTTTATTATCGTTTTTTATCTGACACCTTATGCAGCGCATGCATTCTACTTTTATCATATAGGTGAGTATTATTTTTAATGCTCCAATTAATTTTAGGTTCCGTTTGATCCCAGTTTTAAAAGCAATCTGTCATGTAAAGCACTTGGTGATTGTAGTACAGGGCTGGGTGCATGTAATTACAGTATTATAACTAGCTGTGTTCCAGACTTACATGATTCCAGTTCTTCTTGGTTCCCACAGGTAGTTTCTTCCAGCGCTTCACCAGGAGAACACATGCATTACAGATTTCTCCTGAGCGCGTTTCACTCAACCTGACAAGAAAAAAATCCAGTTTGGAAAGAACTGTCATCTATGGCAGACTGCAGTTATCAGTGAAGCAGGTTATACATAGTACATCCTATAGATTCCACATGGACGTGTCGCCACCCCCACGTGTTGATCAGGGCTCTTACCCGAAGCAGCTCTTGAAGTCCTTCTCATATCGCTTACTGTCCGTGAACCGGGAGCTAGAGGACTTTGCGCGGCAGATGCAGCATCCGTCCAAACTCCTGTACATTTTCGGCTTGTGGAAGCCAAACATCTGCGCACAACATATTTATATGCTTTAAATTAATCATCCTGCATTCCAACACCTTACGCTATAATGAATGTATCGCGTGCAGCTGCATCAGTGTGTAGCACTGCGTCTCTAGTTGCGAACAGACCGGTTTAGATTAGATGTGAATAAACCAAGAATATGTTGTTTTGCAACCATCAAACATGTCTCCAAGCATGCAGGGAAAGGGTTGGTGTGAAGCATATCTGCGCTCTGACCCACATGAGGGAAGTAGGTCAACATTCAGACAACGTGTCAGACAGATCAGGTCACCATGCTGCGCGCACAGGATGCACGCTTCATTCCGGCACCTCAAAATATAACATTCGCGCACGTTTAGCCCGCGACTCCACGCTGCACAACGCGGTTATTTGCTATAGTTACAAACAGGCTGTGTAGCGAAAATATAGGTGACTGGGAGGATCCATACCACGTCCATTAAGCTGCTGGAATATGTAGAGTGATTATGATTTATGTTGCTAGGCAAATTTAAATCTCAGCTCCACATGTAGACCTCAACTGCGGCAAAACTGTGAGCCGCGCCCCCCAGACTGTTTTTTTTTTTTTGCCATCAGTCCTCGGGGTCTTCTGACAGTGCGGTGCCACAGAGAGAAGCCGAAGCAGAAAAAAAGGAAAGATCTCCCACTATGGAGATTTTACAGAATACTGCTATTTATGGGTGGGTAAAATGAGGAGCGATAACGACAGAAAAACCTCTGGGTTTATATTCACCGCAGTGATGTGGAGGGAAAGTCAAAGTCAGAGTGGAATTCATGTTGTTATAAGACAGCATTAAACACTCTCGTTTATAATACCTCGCGTGTAAATGGGTGTGTGCGTCTTATCGGCAAATTATGCGCACAAGATGATGGACGACGCGTGTAAGCACTGTGGGTGTAAAGTTACACGTGGGTTCTCCGAAAAATTAACAGACCTTCCACAGTCCAGCCCTGCAGATTACCTTATATGTGTTATGTATCATCTTTCTGCAATTAAATGCAAACCTTTCCGGATCTATAAATTGAAGGTCAAATTAATTCTGTAAGAGATCATTCCAGTGGATGCCCTGAACAGGTTTAAAACCGTCTTGTGGTGAATATATAATAAAAAAAAACAGGATGCAACAAACGATTATTTTTGTAAATTAAAAAAGCCCAAATTGATGGGAGGATGTAAGGACCCAGAAAATATTCACATTTAACAATTCGAGAATATTGGCATATTTTAACCTTTAAAGTAGTAGATTTACAAATAAAAATGCTCAAATCGTTCATTTCTGATTAAAAGAGCTGCTGATTAGTTTTTAATAGTTATGTGCTACCCGATTAATTGGTTCATTCTTGCAGCTCTGTATGAAAATATCCCAACAGCAGCTCAGCGGACCCATGAAAAACAACAAAACCCCCCAGCTGATGAAACAATCTATCTGTGCGCATTATTTTAACCTGAACTTTCCATTCGGCGTAAATGCGCACATGTGGTCGAGGCATCGCCGTCCAGTTTTCGCCTTGGAGTGGCTCATCTGTAAAACACAAACGATCTCTGCAGCAGAATACAGTACGTGACGCAACTCAACATGGCAACACCGAGCACACTTCAAAGGCGGAGGCAGCGGAGAAGGGGGTGTGATGCGATTTTCCGCTAAAGCTCGAATAATTAAAGCAAACTGTAAAAATCATCCTGAAAGCAGAAGGGACTTGTGTAAACGTGGCTCCCGCTTTTGAAAACACGGACGACGCGGAGAAACGCACTTGTTTTTGTCGAAAGAAAAGTGCAAGTCGCCGATTTCACCGCCCACTCTAGCGAGGAAGCATGGCATGCCACACGACCTGCTTCATGCGCAACCATTTTATAATGACCGTCCTCTGCTTGACGGCGCTCGGCTTCCCTCCACACGCCGAACTTCATTTACTCACATAAAGTGAGACAAACACGTCCCAAAGCGAATCATCCAGTTTTGGACTCAGTTGGAAGCTTATCGCAGACGATAGTGTAATTTGAGCTTTACTCTTTGTTATTCCACAGCCGCGTCAGTGCAACAGTCCACCTTCAACTACATGCGCCGTTAAGTTCAGAGCGACGGTGTTCGCTGTGTTTCTCACACAAACCGGCATTTTTCACTCTGACCTAGTTTCACTAAGCTTTCCCGAGGAGTAGGTGTTTGTAATGGCAGATTTGTTGACAGCAGCGCCCGCGTGCTGAGACGCATCTCCGTCCGGGTGGGCGTGAGACACTCAACTTGGCTTATTTCGCAGGCGTAAATGTGTAGCAGACCGCAGACACCCTACAGCCACAATGTGAACCTAGATGCATTTCACAAAAACACGAGTCAACGCAAATCCTTCACAAAAAAACACGACTTTAGTTGTAGTGGTTCAGGAGCGATTTCCTGCAGCCACAGATCCACTCAAGCAGCCAAGAGTAACAACATCCATGCTCATCGTGTTTTCCTGCGGGGCTCAGTCTGATACAATGTGGCCCGTCTCAAACGGTCTTTCGCGTGCCTTCCACTTTCCAGGTTACTATAACTCTTTAAAAGGTCACCTCGGCTGCTCGCTGACCCTCCGGTCGCTCCTGCAGGAGGCCTATAAAGAGCAATTGTTCTGAGACAACTCGAAGCTTGTTTTGAATTACACATCTTAAAACACAGACAAACCTCCAAAACGATTGAAGCCGTAAAAACGAGCGAACTGATGAACTGCATTCCTTACCTTGTTGCAAGTTGAGTGAAGTTAATAAAGTAGTAGTCCTTATGCTGTGTCGGCGCGAGGGGACTATTATGAAAATCAACCCGCATCAGTAACTCGCTCTCTTGTTGATGTCTGCGCTTGTGGACGGGACTGGATAGTTGTGGACAGAGTGCGCATGCGCTGTATCCACACCTCCATTTTAGAGTAGAGCAGAAGGCTTTTTTCTTTTTCTTCAATCAAACCATTTACATAAACGACGTGTGACGTGTCCGTGCGTCTGCATTCTACTGGCCTTATAAGGATGGGAACATTGCGCGGGAACTGGGGGGCTCGGCCCCGGTTGCTATGGCACATTGGAGAATGTAAGCAAAGGGGCGGGGCCTGTCTTTACTACTAAACGCCAGATGGCCCGTCTGGAGGCCGACGGTTTTTAGGAGGCTTGGCGTCTTGTGGAGAGATGCGCTTTGTTGACATGAATCGCGTGACAGATTAGTGGTAAATAACAGCGTCTTTGTCCAGTGGTCAGTTCACAACCACACCTACTCTCAACTTTATTATTTATTATTTTCATAGGCAGGTTATCATCCTATTGACCAGTGGTGAGTAGACTAACTAGAAATGGCGCTCCAGTAAAAATATTGTGACTTTATACTTACAATGATGCAAGTAGAAGCACTTATACAAATAAATACTCGAGGGAGAGTAAAAAAAAAAGTAGGCCATCTCATAAAAAAACTTCTCAAGTAGTACTTTATAATCTGGATTTTGTCACAGACTACCGGTACTATACTCTATTCAGACCGTTATGTATCTGTCCTGCACTTATTGTAATTCTGTAATTTATATAATTATTTTGCTCATTTTGGTGCTTTGTTTTATAATTTTGTTGATTTTCTAGATTGGATGTTTTTGTTCATCATGTTGCTGCTTTGTCCATTTTATTAATGAACTTGATGATTTGTTCATTTTTGCTCATTTTGTTGCTTTGTTGATTTCTCCTACTTTGGTTTGACATAGTAGCAGTTCATACAATGCTTGTCATTCTTTGTCATTTGAAATAAAACGGTAAATATAACTATAATATTTATATTATAGCATAAATATGACTCTTACTCAAGCCAAATGTAAGTGAGAAGTACAGTTTTTCTCACTTCAAATACTATGTAACTGAGTAACAGTAAAAGTATTCTACAAAACGGCTACTCTCACAGCTACATTTTTTTTTGAAAAACCACTCAAGTACATGTAATTGAGTGAATGTAATTGAGTACTACCCACCTCCACCACTCAGTTTGATGCTGCTTAGCAATTTTTATTTACGTAACTTAATCGAATCAAACTGTGGATAACTAGAATAGCTACATGACTTCTATGCTCTACCAAAGTAATATCCATCCAAAATCTGTTTTATGCTTGTTTCAGTGTGCTGTGATCTGAAATATGAGCAAAAAGATCTAATTCATATGTACAGTTCACAGCAGTAATAGAAGTGTCCAGATCACTTTCTACAGAAAAAGTATAAACACCAGAGGTGGGTAGAATTCAAGTACATTTACTCCCTTACATGTACTCGAGTAGTTTTTCTAAAAAAGGTACTTCAGTGAGTAGGTGTTTTACTTTTTCTCAGTTACATTTGTGATGACAAAACCTGTACTTCTACTTAGTTACACTGGGCTGCATCTCCGTGTCATTTTGACAGACTGTGTTTGATCCAAATTATGACCAACAGTCAACTCAAAACAACACAAATTAACAAATCGATAAAATAAACAACAAATTGAACAACAAAAAAAACAAAGTAAGCAACATAATGATCAGAAAATAAACAAAATAATCAACCAATGTAGCAAAAATGAACAAATTGAACAAAAAGTAAATTAAATAAGCAACAAAATGAGCAAAACAATCAGATTAATGACCCACACATATACCTGGTTGTGGATCTGTCACTTTATTAATGGGCTTTACATTGTTATTACTTATAGGTTAAATTACCTTTTTGAATGGAATATATAAGACTTGTGTCTTATATAGTGCATCTGTTGCATCTCTATAACTATAGTGACACTATAGTTATGATGTAAAGTAATTTTACTTGGGTACTGTCTGTATCATTCTATGCTAAATGTTACACAAGGTGAAAATACTGAACTTTACATAAGTTGTGCATTAAAACCTTACTATTTAAGTATCATCTTAAGACTTTTAAGTGTCATTGTGCAGTACTATAGTCCTTGTCATTTTTTTGCTGTGCATGTTTAAGGCTGAACTTATTTTCACCACTTGATAGTATCTGAGTGATTCCAGTGAAAACATGATGGATTTCAGTCTAGTGATGAAAATGTCACATGAATTCTGATTCTGTTCACATTTAAGTGACAGTAGCTGATCAGACCTATATGGGATTTAGGGCCACATGCAGTACTTAACCTTTTTATTATACAACCACCGAGGTTTATGCCACAGCTGCACTAAATTGACAGCATTGGTAATTACCAATATCATTTTTATATTTTCATAATGGTTAATCCACCAGTATGTGCAGGTTCATTAATTTAAATAATATTTTTAATGCTAAATTAAATGTTATCCATGAATTTTTTAATTTACTGTTTTTCAAAAACCAGAAAAAAATGGTAAAGCACATTATTGCTTTTTTATTAAGATGCCAAATAACAGTTATATACTTGTATTCCTGAACAGAAAAAAATAGTTGTAGTTGAATGTACACTTGATTTGTTTGAAATGTTCAAAATGGTCAAATGTGGTAAACATGCAGAACTCACTGGAAAGGAAAGAGTCTGCACTGAAGTATTTCAGGATCCTGGATGGTCTTTGAGACAAATAGGAAAGGTGGTCTAATATATTTATTAAGGACTATAAGTACTGTAAGTGGCACAGATCAGATTCCATGTGGTTTGTGCTGTTCACACTATTACAATACCCAGACGTGACATTTATGCCAATATTAATTAACTTTAATCTTTGACGACACATTTCATAAATATTTTGTTATTGCTTTCACTATTGGAAAGATAATAGAGGCTTGGTCATTGTGGGTTACATAGTGCTTGCAGGACAGTGCAGGAGACTGCATTTTTTTACTTCTTTAAATAAAATGCAACATCAATATAATACCAAGCGTTTTAGGAGCCTGTGTTCTATTCACTGTCCGAGATACAAAGACAACAGAACAGCTCATAAACAAACAGCATGACAATTATTCACGTCAGTAGTCCAGTGTGGCTGAAGTGAAGTCTACCAGTTTATACGGACACTAAGAAGATGCCTTTGTACAGAAAATATGCCAAACTCTATTGCACCATAAGAACAGATGAACACAAGTCTATCAAAGATCTAATAAAGTAAAATATTTACAATGAAAGAAGCCGTAACTCTCCAGTAGTGTCAGAGACAATCTGAACTCACACAATCGGCCACCGGTTTGGTTTCAGTGTTTTGACAACTGAGATTTTCATGAGCACAAATCTGCAGAACATGACCTGAAACTGAATCGGACAGAGTAACAGGACAGATATTACACAGTATAATGAGCATAATGATGTACTGGAACATTATGATTTATATTATATTATAACAGTGACTCCCAAACTTTTTAGCTTAAGGTTGATTGTTAAGTACCATTTCACTCATTTTGGCCTAAAATGAACATTTTCATGCTTCTTTAAATGCAAAAGAAACAAGGTGTGTAACCCTCAACAGTTAACTTATATTTTGTTCATTTTGATGCATAACATTAGATCAAAATGAGCAAACTAAGCACTAAATCAGCAGCAAAATGAACCAACTTATGAAAAAAAACATGAAAACATGACAAAATCAAGGGCATTTAACAAAATAATCAAGGACGTGTACAAAACAAATGAGAAGATGACACTAGAGTAAATGAACAAAAATTAGCAACGTAATCAGGAAAATGGATACAAGAGAACAAAATAGGCAAGAAATGAACAAAATGAGCACCCTAATGAAATAAAATGATCAAGAAAATAAATAAAACTGCACTGAAGGTCAAAGACAAGAAAAAGACTATAGACAAAATATTAGTAAAATGAACAAAAAATTAACAAAAGAATTGCAAAATAAACAATAATTAATCAAGATACAAAAATAATCAAAATAAATGAAAAAATGAAAACATGCAAGAGTAAATGAACAAAAAAGTAATAAAATAATAATAACCAAGAAAATTACTCAAAGTGCACAAAATAATCAAGAAAATGAAGTAATTTTAAAAAATAAAATACAAACAAAAATAAGCAAGAAAATGAACAAAAATAAGCAAGAAAATTAACAAAAATGTCAATATAATTTTAAAAAATGAACAAAAATGTGCAAAGTAATGGAAAAAAATTAAAATTAATAAAAATAATCACGAAAATGAACAAAAATGGACAAAGTACTAAAGTACAAAATGCATAAAATAACAATAAAATAACAAAATATCTAAAAAAATAAAATAAATAAACAAAATCCCAAAATAACCAGGAAAAATATGCTGCATCAATAAAAAAAAGTGACCCAGTGAAAAAGGTAGCACAATGCACTGCAGGTAAGTTTGGGAAGCACAGTATTACATAATGGGAACATGAACTTACTTTTGTAAAAAAAAATAAACAAACAAACAAATAATACATATACATAGTCAGGAAAATGTCTATACAGTAAGGCCTGAGTCCTGATATTTCAGATCACAGCACACTGAAACAGACATAAAACAGATTCTGGCCATGCATGTGCTACGATTTAAAAGTCAAGTGCAAGCAATACAGCAGTAGAAGGTGGGTTATATTTGTACTAATGTGAGATTTAGGAGATGAAGCTGCAGATGTGGAATTATGAATGAGTCTCTATCGCTCCAGGGGGGAATTTCACAGTGTAAACAAGCATAGGAAAAATTAAACGATTTCCTGAAGCAAATATAGTATATATGACATTTACTGTACATCAGCAAACAAGGCAAAATGTTTACAGATCAGCTTCGTCTAGTCCATCATCATCTTCATGTGTCTCAATATGAAGGAGAATAAGTCTTTTTTTTCCCAGCAGGTCACAGAGCTTCAGGTGTAAATGTTGATGCGTCAGTGTCAGAGTTCGACGCCTTTCACCAGCGCTGCTTCCAGGGTGACGGTGAACTCGTGGAGGGTCTGTAAGATGCGGGACAGGGAGTGGACGGCGGTGCGGTCCCGGATCAGAGCGTTTTCCTCGTAAGTCCGTGCTGTCAGGTGACATTCCGCCAACAAGGGGAGCCACTGGGACAGACACCGGTCCCTGCAGGAAGACAATGATCAATACATGTCCAGTATAAAGGCACGGAGCAGTAACTATGCATACAGCGAAAGTGACAAGAATGACATTTGTTTTCAAATTTAGTTCATTTTCTTGACTATTTTGTTAGTCTTTTTTCACTTCTTGTTTTGTCCCGTGTACTGATTCTTCTTCTTCTCCTTTCGGCTGCTCCCCTCAGGGGTCGCCACAGTGAAATACTAATGATTCGCATGTTTGATCTGGCATAGGTTTTTTAGGTCGGATGCCCTTCCTGACACAACCCTCACAACAAGGGACAAATTAGCAGATTTATGCATTTTAAACCTCATTCACTGTCACTGAGTATCATTTATTTTCAGATTTTCACATCAGCAGTCCAGTGTACTAATTATTTTGTGGATATTTCTCCTGATTTTGCTCATTTTTAAAAATTTCTTCCCCTTTACTCCTTATTTTCTTCATTTTCAGTGAGAACACTCACTCATGTACTGCTGGTTGAAATGAAACATGACTGACTCACATCATTGTTGCAAAACAAATCAGAAAAAATGCATTGTTAAGTGTAATTTATTTTATTTTTTCGCTCCTAAAAATGAATCTAGATATGACATTTTCATGCTTTTTAAATGCAACAGAAAAACAAGATGTGTAACATGAGCTAACATATTTTGATGCACAGCATTAGATCAAAATGAACAAAGTAAGCACTAAATCAGCGACAAAATGAACCAAATAATAAAAATATATGAATACAAATGAATAAAAACCTTACAGAATGAATGAAATTTAACAAAAATAATTGAAGAAATGAACAAAACACCGGATTAAATGAAAAAAAATGAGTGCTCATTTAATGATTGTTTTTTCTCAACATACTGTTGTTGGAAATGACACATGCTTGGCTCATGTCATTGTGTCAAAATAAATTAGATGCCATGATGTTCAGTTCAAGTCTTTACTCAGTTTGGACCAGATGTTGAGCTGCCGCTTTGCCTTTTCAGGGCAGTATAGTATAGACAAAAGTATTGGGTCGGTATTATCACTGTTGGACATTGCTTTCCAAATCCATAAATTTTTAGCTCATGATCTGGAAAAGAAATGTGCCATCTCCACGGGACCCAAACTCAAAAATCCAAATTACATAGCATTTTTATGTTTTTTTCTATAAATACTGTAAATGTAAGAGATGGTTAGATGGGTTAGAATGAGCATTGAAATTATTTTGTTTATTCTGATATAATGTTGTGAAGATCAGCTTAATCAAAAAAGGAGCAAAAAGGAACAGAATAATAGACAAAATATTCCCAAAATGAACAAAATATTTAAGGAAATGAACAAAATATTCCCAAACCATTCAAGAGTATGAAGAAGAGTTTCAAGAAAATGAACAAAATGAACAAAATATTTACAAAACACTCAAGAAAATGAACAAAATTTTCAAGAAAATAAAGAAAATATTCCAACAAATGTGCAAAATATCCCCAAAATGAACAAAATTCTACAATATAATTGAAACAGTCAATGATAGTGGCTTATGTTGGCAATCACAACATAAATAGAAAGGAGGAAAATAAACAAAATAAATACAATACCTGATGCAGTATGTCTCTCGCTCTCTCCGTTTTATTTTTAACCAAAAATGCTTCAAGATATTACAAGTTCATTCTGATGTCTAAAGAGATCTTGTTTCTGTCTGTGCTTGACTTGCTGTTATTTAAAGTGCTCACCTTATTCCCAGGCAGACGAACAGCTGGAACTTGCCCTCTTTTCCAATGTTCCGAGGCGAGGCATTGATGGCGTTGACGTAGTGGCACAACGGATCACCTGGCGGCCTCTTTGTCTGTGTGGATCCATGAAGGTCGCCCATCTGATCAGCCGTCTCCATGGAAACCACCGCCTTCTCTGTAGCACACAGTTAGTACCCTTATCAGTAAGGTAAACAGAGGATAGACTACAGACAGTGGAGATGGGGACTTCACTTGTCTAACCACTAGATGGAGACAGCAAACAGAAATCATCATTTGAACGTCAGTCACATATGATTCTTACCCACGAAGTCCCAAACATACACGTTCCTCTGGAAAAGACGGTTGGATTTGAGTCCGTGGAGGAGGAATTTCTCCAGGGACAGGACCAGGCCTCCTTCACCACACAGCAACACAGTCAGGTTCCCCCTCTGAGACGACACAGACACCAGGGGCAAACAGGGATTCAGCTGTAGTAAATCGCCTCATATACATGAAAAACAACACTGCAGCTTCAGGGAACCATTTATGCCTTCCAGATCGAAAAGGTTAATTATGTACTAAACAGAACCCAAAATAGGTCATGGAACCACTTTTATGGGCCGTTAACTATTTGTCTTTGTTAATTTGGTTGATTATTTGTTGATTTTTATTCATGTTGTTAATTTCTTTTATTCTGGTCTATTTGTGGAATGTCTTGTTCAATTGTTAGCAATTGTGTTAATATTGATTGCTAAATTTGTTAAATTTGTAGATTTTTTCTATATGTATTTGTCCTTATTGTTAATTATTTTATTGATTTTTATTCAGATTGCGGATTATTTCATTTATTTTTGTGTATTTTGTGGATGATCTTGTTCATTTTGATGCTTACGTCATTCATGTTTTTGATTAGTTTGTTCACTTTTGTTCATGTTGATATTTTGTTGATTTTACCCATTTTACTGATTATTTTCTTCATTACATTGATTATTTTGTTGATTTTTGTTGATTTTGATTATTTTTTTCACATTGTTGATTACTTTATTCTTTTTTGTCCATTTTGGTGAGTGTTTTGTTGATTTTTGTCCATTTTGTTGATTATATTTTCATTTTAATTCGGAAGGTTGATTATTCCTCATTTTGGTCCATTATTGTGATCATTTTAATTTAATATTGTAAAAATCAGTACTTGTTATTATGTTGTTACACTGAAAGAACGAAAGGCACATAAGTTCTATAATACAGTATGTGGACATGTCAGTAACAGTAGAGATGTTAGGGCTGTTTATAGTGAATTTCTCTAAGACTGGGTTCCAAGGAGATGCCACATTTATCTTTAGTGTGTCGAGCTGAAAAACTTTGGGAATCAGTGGTGTCCATTACATCGTTTGAGGTCTTTACAGGTGTCTGACCAGCTGTTCAACAGTAATTACAACAAATTAGAGAACCATTAGATTTGCTCAGTAATCCGTCAGGTCTGTTCAGCACCTTTAACTCATATGAGATGAGAGCCAGATTCATTAGAGACACAAACGAGAGCCATGTTGGAGACGTTGGGTTAATGAACCATGATCGACAATAAAAACAACTCAATCAGCAGGCTGAGAGTCCAGAACTGCGAAGACGCAAACGCTCTCTCTTCAATTTAAAAAATTGAAAATCAAAAATTCACAAACAAAACAAAATGGAACAAAATATTCAGGAAAAAGAACAAATGCTCAAGAAAATGAACAAAATATTCACAAAATGAACAAAATATTCACAAAATAATCCACAATATGGTTGAAACAATGAATGAAAATACCTTATGTTGGCACTCACAACATTAATAGAAAGGAGCATCAATTGGTCAGAATGAATAAATAACTTTTTTCCTTACCAAAAATGAATCCAGCTATTACACTTTCATACTTGTTTAAGGCAAAAAAATATTTTACATATTTTGTTCATTCTGATTCACAACATTTAGAACAAATTGCTCAAAATAAGCTGTAGTTCAACAACAAAATGAAGAAATTGATCAAGAAATGAACAAAATAATTGAGAAAATGAATGAAATATCCATAAGATGAATAAAAAAAAACAATGTATGAAAATGAACAGACTGACAGAAACGAACCAAAATAATCAAGAAAAGGCAGAAACATCAATCAAAAAAGAATCAGTAAAATGAAGCAAAATAAAGAAAAGTGACCAAAATAATCAAGCAATTAAAGAAAACATAAAAAAAAAAATCAACAAAGTAAGGAACAAAAATAACCTAAATATTCATGCAGGCAACCAGAATTTATACTCTGTATTGTATCTAAATTGAACAAAACTGACCAAATTAATAAAACAAATTAACAATGTTATAAAAGCAGCTCTATGACTCATTAGTTATTTTTATTTCACCTCCAGTCAAGTGTTTTTGTTACTGTTCTTTGTGCCTTTTAAATCATAAGCTGAACAGAAGGAACATGATCACTGTGAAAGACACAAACCTCCTGTTCTGGTTTATGGAAGTGTTTGACGAGGTTATTGGCCGCCTCCCTCATGTCCTCCTGTACTTCAACAGCCTGCACTCCTGACGACAACAGAAAGACAGAGATGGGTTACGAGAAGAAACCTGAAGATGATTGAGGACAAATACGCGGAGGGTGAGAACGGGGACATGACGGAAAGGTGAGCCACTCGAAGAATCCATCCGGGAGTCATTTTCCCACAAGTAGGTCAGCTATTGTTTGAAAGAATGTGCTATGTTGGTAGGACGTACTGCTGCGGCTGCCAAGCGATCCCAGTACTGTCATCACGCTCTGTGGAGAGGCCAGCTCCGGAGGCGTCCCCGCATCCTCCTCCCCACCAGGTGACACCAGCTGGCCAATCAGAACCCTCTCCAAGCTGCCATCGCCCACGCCTTTCCCCAGCCAGCGGCCGCATGGAAACCTGGACGGAACAAAGGACGTCTGACATTTAGGAAAAAATACTGACCAAAATGTGAACAGTGTTAAAGAGTTCAAGGAGACGCATCATGAAAAAAAAATCATAGTTTGTACTTTTTAACACGTGAAATGTATTAATGGGGCCCTAAAATAATGTGGCTGTATCAAAACAGTCATTTCAGGGACAAACAGTAAATGGAGCTTTTCTAATCAGGTCAGGTCAATCTGCCCGAAAAACCATGGTTTGCCTTCTCCCTCAGATGCGAGGTCACATCTCAGCATGGTTCACTTCACACCAGTCCCTACCGATGTCTTGTCACTTTTGCATAAGCCACACCCTGTGAACTCTGATTGGTCTGACTGCACTACCACTCAGAAACACAAACAACCAATCAGAGCGAGGGGCTGGGAGGGACCAAAATGGGACTTTTTCAGCTAAGGAAAGGAAAAGGGAAAAGAAATCAGTAAAGAAAACAATACTGAGAGGGATTTCAAAGTTAAAACCACATTTATATCATCTTTAGGGTGCAGAAACTTTAAATATTATGAAAGAAAATGCTCTCCTTAAAAGAGCTTGTGCCCTTAAAAGTAATTTGTAACATAATCTGGAAGCAGTTTGAAAAAGGATGATTTGTTTTCAATTTGTTTCTGAAGAGCATGTTGTTGCAGCTAATCCTCCTGGACTAAAACAGCACCACCAGTAGACTGTTCTCTGTTTTCCTACATGCATGAAATAGGTAACGAAGATATAAGTAGAACATAAATAAGTTAACTTCGCTGTTTAGCAGAATATTGTCCATCGTCGACTCTATCCTCGCTGTTAAATACTCTACTTGTCCCAGAGTATGAGATACCTATTATCATTCAGAGCAAATAAACGTGACCTCTTTAAGAGTGTAATATATTTAGATTACTGCCTGGCAAGTGCCAAAAAAATGTAGCAAAAAGGAAAGAGGGAGAAAATGTGAGCGAGCCCAAAACATATTAGACAAACATGCAGAGATGTTTCTAAATTATTTCACACCAGGGGTCGTCATCCTTTACATTCTAAAGAGACATTTTTGGATGGAAAGAAAAAAAATAAGTGTAGAGAGCTGTCAAATATTCAAACACTGTACATATCACATGACATATGATATCATGTTTTAGCCGGGAACATGTTAACATTAATTTGGTTATTATTTTTTTATCTATCGCTCATTTTGTTTCTTATTTTGTTCATTTTAATTATTTTGTTCATTCATCTGTTTTTTTTTTCATTTCCTTTATTTTTTTGGATATTTCTGTTCATTTTCCAGATTATTTACTTATTATTTTTCTTCATTTTTGTGCATTACTTCACTCATCATCTTTCTTGTTTTAGTCATTTATTTTACTTCTTTTATTTATTGTGTCAATGATTTTCTTAGTTTTGTTAATTTTTTATCTATCTATTCAGTTCATTTATTATTTATCATGTTCTGTTTTTTTGTTCATTTTGGTTATTTTGCTCAGGTTGGTCTGAATCCTGTATGATTCATATTTTTCATAATTTTGTTGATAATTTTGTTTATTTTTGTTCACTTCTTCAACTCTTTGGTAATTTAGTTAATTATATTGTTTCATTTTGTTCATTTTCTTGGTGATTTTGTTCATTTATTTTATTATTTGCATCAGTGTTGTCTTTTTATTCAGGTTATTATTTTCTTCCTTTTGTTGATTTAGTGCCTATTTCATCCATTTCAATTGAGTATAATGTGTTATTTCCATCAGTGCTCAAAGCCAAAGGAGTCACTGGAAAGGGGCTAAAGAGCCACATGTGGTCCTGGGAGCTGCAGGTTGCAGACCCCTGCTTTACACAAACTGATGATTTTTGATGCTTTCATGTCAACTGTGTACAGTGTTATAAGGAAGTGTCAGTGTTTTGTTTTACTATTGATATTAGATAGTTAATCACCTTGTTTGATCACTGTGTTGTAAAGTGCAGCAAAAATACCCCCCTTATCCCAAATGTATCTTCACTGAATCCCTGTTTCAGTTTGACATATCAGACCAAACCCAACAGATTTGGCCTGGCAGCCTTAGAGGTGGTTATTTTCAGTCCATATTCAACAAAACAGTTCTCAAATTAGCAAGAAACATGACTCATCTCACATTCTCTGTCCTGGATTTGAACTACTCCCATCTAGTCGATGTTATTACGATCCTCGTTTGAGAACCCTTTGACCCCTTTACTTACAAAACCATCTTTTATGAATGGCCTCAACATGCTTGTCCTATTACACAACAACACATGCTCCAAACAAATATATCAAACCAAGCCAGATCAGATCATTTACATGCCATTTTTATCACATTTTCACCAACCGAGCTGTTTTCCTCAAGCAAATACAAATGGAAGCATTCATCTCCTTTACTGTTTCCTACAGTCAAGTTGTCTGTCCTGAAAAACAATGCTTTATTAAATAAACAAGTCTGACTCAGTCCAACGCTGCAGGCCAGTGAAAGCGTCATGCAGATCTGTCAATCACAGCCCAGCACGGCACAGTCTGGTTGGAGAACTTGCCACAATACCTTCATAACGAAGCAAAAATGTAAAGGACTATCAGATACGCATTAGAAGGTCTGCCCATGACTCATGACAAAAATGTATAGACTTATTTCAGAGAATGAATGGATGCCAGGGCTTTATGGAGCCAATAAGTGAATTGCACAACTCTGGCGACGTGGTGCATTGGCTACCAATCTGACTTTAAAATAGCAGAGACCAATAGCGATACGTACGGGACTGATCAGTTCAAACTTTGAAAAGCTGATGATTTGATAGTTGACGTGATCTGACCATGACATCCCAGACCACTACAGATCACAGACCAAAACGAGAAAAGAAGTGAATGTCCGTGGAAATGCAGCAACAATTCATAAGATACTGTGTGTTCTGATGAAGGAGGAACTGCATGTAATTGTCAAACAGGATTACAGCTCTGTACTGAATGTGGGTGGCACAGAAAATTCTGACATCTACAATTTCACAGATGTATGGATTGATGAAAATATGGTAATTAATTATCTTTATTACAGGCCATGGCGGAATCACTGTTCGTCGTGTATGTCAGCAGATACTGTATGTGAGCTGTAGCATTATTAAAGTTATGATACTTTTGATTTACAGTTAAATCTCCCTACATAATGTGTAAATGTTTTTAAACTGGGTTCTATTACTAGACACCAGCCCTGTCAGAGATGATGAAGGATCAATTTATAATATGACAGTCGTGCAGCTGGACCTGCTGTCTTTAACAGCAACCAAAACAAAGACAGTTTAACATTAACAGGATACACGTAGTGAAAATTCAGTAGTACTAAAATTTTATATCTTCTATTGATATAACTACAACTTATTTTAATGTCTCAGCAATTAAATTGAATGATGGTTGGCAAATCTACAAGCCGTATGCAATTAATGAACAAGAATGAGATGCAATTAGGTTTAATTAAGCTTTATTTTATGTACTGCTTTCATCAACATTTTTCATCCATCTGGGTCCTTTTTACAGTTGGAAATGTGTAGAGGAGAAATAGTGGTGTACATGTACACTGCTGGATAATACTACATGTCGTGGCACAATTATTAGTTTTTTTCCACTGTTGTAGCTTATAATGACCTTTCAAACAACCATATACAGCACAATGACCACCTGTCATTGCACCTGTGAATCACATTTAAAGCCAAACTTCAACAATGTGTAAGGACACCGCCTGTCATTTGCACTTGTCTTTGTATTAACTGCACAGTGGCGTGACTTGTTTAAAAATACCAAAAATCTGCACATGCGCAGAGGAGATGTGCAGCACGTTTATCGAATGTCACCCCAGCAGCTGACAGCTCAATATGAAGTTAAAGTCACTTCCTCATTGGCATTATTGAGGTCATGGCCAGCTCATTTAGACTGAGAAATGTCCCGGCAGGATGGACAAAATGGATGATGTGAGTAGGATGGGTGGCTGTTCGTTTGCGTTGGCATCTTTCCATAACTTTCTTTTATATCAAATAAGAAGACTGTGGGATTGTTATGACACACATTAAACACTTGGTATATGAATGCCATAGCCTTCCAGAATGCTTCTTACTTGTAGGTGTGTCCAGTGACCTCATTGTAGACCATCACGCAGTCAATCAGACATTTGGCCAACAAACCAGAGTTCTCCTGTCCAAGCTGCAGAGTGCTGAGACGGCCCAGGTTCTTACACTACAAGAGCAAAACACAGTCTCTGAGCATGAGTAGTTCTAAAAGTGAAGTCTGTTCCTCCTTTATTTACATGTCAAAGTTACAAACCTGGAAAAAAATCTCCTGTGTGTTCTTGGGGATTTGTCGAACGCCAGAATCTCCCAGCTCCCCTGACAAACACACCCAGGGGTTCACTGTTGCCATGGCAATGCTCAGCTTCTTCATGGGTATAATGACGACGCGGTACGGAATACCTAAAGACAAACAGTACACACAACACAAATGTCATACACCTGTCATACTGCTTCAGACAGAGACAAATATTTTTTGGTGTTGAGTCAAATATATCTGCTGCACGGGGTACTGCATTGTCATTCATGAGACTGGCTTAATAAAAGAGCCACAGTGCACATCTCTATTCATCTGTAAATTGTGGACTTACTAATAGAGGTGAACACTCGGGTGAAGCAGAGATAATCCACTGTGTTTAGGGACAGAAGGTGGAACAAAAACTGCTCTCTTTCTTCCTCACAGAGCAGGAAGGCATGAGATTTATACAGCTGTCTGTCAGGGAAGAGGAACAGAAAACCATCCGTCATAGTTACGATGGAGAATAAAATCCACAAAGCTTCATGTTCAGGAAATAAGTCTCACCTGAGTAACTCCTGGTTTGTAAGCAGCTCTTTAAGGTGATGGGATAACATTTTCTTTTCCAAGGCCAGATGAATCCAAGCCCTGGCCTGACCCACCTCTGACAAACCCTCACTCATCGTCTGAATAAACCTGGAAGACAAACAGGCACAGTCAGTCATGGAGACCATGGGGTCATGACCAAATGTGTCAGCAAGTATTCATGTCAATCAATATTCATCAATATACAGTAAATGTCAAATCCTTATTTTACTCGTGTTTAAAGGCTGAGTTTTGGTCCGGCATGAAAGTTGAACAAACCAGATAGTTGCTGGTGATTTTGATTTGTTACTGAAAGATGTAACATGACAAAAAAAAAAGGTGACATTAAAGACAAAATGATGTAAAAGATGCAAACAGACAAAAATACAAAGACAAGAAAACAAAAGCAATTTTTCTGAGACTTTGTGACTAAAAATCATTTTAATATAATGTCATTAAATGTCATCCAAATAAATCAAACGACAAGATCTGAGTTACCATAGAGATGAAAAAATGATTATTAAATATCACAATATAAAATATCAAATCACAATAATAATAATAATAGATCTAATTTCATGACCTCACCAAAGATATCAGATAGACCTAATATAACCATATGCTAGTGGCTTTAGAGTGTTGACACTTTAAATTTAGTTTTAATTAGATGTTTGTAGGATAACAGGATGTTTCACAAACACTATGTGTCATGGCTGTTCAGCCACCACCAATCATACATGTTACACAGTTGGGCAAATGCTTTGTAACTGAAGTTATATCCAGTAGCTCCTAATTTTGCACTGAACCGCCATACATAGAGTCAAGTTAATGCCAGTGTGTATCTGACTTTGTAAACTCAGTGGGCAATGACCCAGGCTGTTCAGTGAGGCCAATGCTGAAGTAACTTTAAGTTGTAATCCTGCCGTTTGGCCACTGGGGAACTGATCATCTGGCTCCAAAAAGCCTTTTTCCCCATGCAGATTCATTGGACATCTATCTGAAAATACTAAGCAAATACATTTTTGTCATGAGTCATTACGGTCTCAAACATTTTATTTGGACCCTCTAATAAGTAATGTGATGGTCCATCTTGAACTTTTTGCTCTGTTATTAAGATATTACTGCAAATAATCACACAAATCACTGCCGTGCTGGGGTTTGATTGACATGTCGTTATAGTAACAACTTGCTAGTGAAGTCGGACCTATTCAGAGCTTCACATCTGCTGTTTATTCAATATGTACATAGTTACACATGAGATACTGTCGTGCTGTACCTTCCGGTGTGCTTGAGGTGCGTGGGTTTTCAAGGACACACGACAAAGGACCTTCTTTAGGAAC
>JAQQAE010003090.1:6408-18572 GCA_029823295.1 Pseudamia nigra | reverse complement strand
ATTTTTGTGATTTTTTTTCCTCCCCATATTATTGTACTCTGGTTTGGCTTAATCTTGTACAATTTCTAATTTATACCATCCTTTTGATTATTTTTTATTTATTTATTTTTATTAGTTTTATACTTTGATTTTGTTGTTCGTACTCATTTTCTTGATGACATTGTTCATTTGTAGATTATTTGTATTAGCGTTTCCTTAGTTTTTGTTCATTATTTAGTTTATTTATTTGATCACCAACAAAGGCTTTCTGAGCAACGGTAAGAATAATTCTGGACATGAAACTGAATTCTGTGAAATCTTTTGCAGTTCTTCTTTACATCTGACTGTAACTGCAGCATGTTTCCGAATTCCTCACGTAAAAATGCACAATATTATAAAATTGCTACATGAATAATTTTGAGATGGTCTACTGTATATGTGGGCAACTTAGACTGCAAGGCTGAACTTTACACTAGGCCTGTCACAGTAACTTATTTGTTACTTGATATATTGCCCTACACATTATTGCAATGAATGATATAAATGATTAAGAGTGTGTTTTTAAAATGCTCATCACTGAGGCGATATATCTTGGCCAGGAAAATTATCACGATATTTTCCTTGATTGTTCCATAAGTCAATTAGTTGAATACTGTAACAGGGTTACTTTAAACTACACTCATGGTGAATTTGCAAGGCATTAAGGTCACAGATGAACTTTGCAGTTATTACAGACAACCCTGGGTGCTGCTTGTTCCATGAGAATCATAAACCACGTACCTCAACATAACTTCTGGGGAAAATTCCAACTCTTCCGTGGTGTTCCCCTTCGTACCAGTTCTGATCCACCTGTCGAATGATGTACACGATGTCTCCCTTCTGAAACGGTAACTCCCTAAGAAAAGGATATTCACATTATAGGAAAACTTAGCAGAAAGCTAAATCACAACAGAAAATATCACAATATCCAGCCTGGCAACAAATAAAGACCTTATTGAAACTTGCTGATTGTTTGAAACAGCTCTGTAATAATTTAACAAAGGTTCTTGAATAACAGAGTTTCCCCTATAATATGATCATGGTGTGTTTCTTCCCAGTCAAACCAAACACATACAACTACAAAATTCCACATGCAACAAAAACTTCATGTATTTCCACCTACTTTAGACTTTCTGCTCTGAAGTCAAAGCGAGCCATTGCTGGAGTTCTCTGTGAAGACACAAAAACGACGAAACATTGAACATTTTATAAGATATTGTGATCAACCGAAGGTTTATGTTATACAAGATAAGAGCCAATTAAAGTCTTTAAAAATGTCCTGGATTTCCTGTAAAATGCATCTTCATGCCACTGAAAACTCCGTAATTTTTTTTTTATATACATGGTGCTGATAGGATGGCGGTGCTACAAACTAGACCAGAAATGAATGAAATGATGACCAGAATGACAAAAATATGAAGAAAACAATCAAGAGAATGAACATAAATGTAGATATGACACAACAAACTGAATGAAATGAGCAAAAAGTAGAAAATGAATGAGGTGAATCCAAAAATAGTCAAGAAAACAAACTTAAATGAACAAGATTGAATTAAAAAAGGAATAAAACAATCCACAAAGTAGTGAACTATACATCTAAATACTAAGTCTAAATAAGAAAACCAAAAACAAATAACACCCAGAATGGGAAAAAATGAACAAAATAATCAAGAAAATGAACAAAAACAGAACAAAATCAAGAAAATAAGAAACAAAATAAACAAAACTGAATAAAAAAGGGACATAAACAGTACAAATTAATAAAAAGGTTAAAAAAATTGAACAAAAATTCATTAAAATGAGGAAAATAATGATCAAAATAAACAAGAATGACCAAAAAATGAATGAAATAACAGAAAAAAATGAACAAAAAATAAAACAAGAAACATAAATGTAGCTGCTTATGTAAAACATGGTTCTTAGAAACCCACATATTGAAACCGTGAATATATTATGGAGTTAAACATATGACATAGAATATGATGTATTTGTGAATTAAATCAGTAGTCATTCAAATTAATAACTTGTCTACTGAAGGAAAATGCTGAATAAACATAAAAGCACCTGTGGAATCAATCAAAAGCATCATATACTTATATAATAATAAAAAAACAGTTGTGTAGAATTTTTCACCACTTTTTAAAGCTTCTACTGAGCGGCTGAGTTAAAAACCAGAACCCTGTGACATCGTCCACCTCCTGTTCGGTTCCTGTGAAACAGAGCAGAGTTTGCGGTGGCTGTTGTGAACGGTAAATCTGCCTAAGCTGTCCTCCACCCCCCCCCCCCCCCCCACATAAATATTCCAGTAATGACAGGAATGACATGCTTGTGATTGACTGTGTCACTTGTCCTCTGCCGGATTACAAACCTCTCCGGGTTGTTTACCGTCTGACAGGGCCTGGCAGCAGAGGGGGCACACCTAATGGAAGCAAATCACACTTGACCCAGGCCTAAGGATGGTCCGTACAGACAGGTCTGAGTTAAAACAATAATTAGTGATACTGTTAAATATGATTAGATGGTGATTATTAAGGCCCATTTATACTTTATGCTAAGTCCGCATACGCATGCAGAGGGGGTGTTCCCTCTGGTCTCAGTGTGCAGCGGCATGCAGAAGTCTGCTTTTCTATCAACCCTAACAGCAGTTCTCTCTGATATTTTTCGTGGTTTTCCAGACCTTATCTTGACCTGAACTCCACACTTAAAGTTTAGAAAACATAAATAATACACTGATATTGCTTAAAATGTAGTTTTTTCTTTTAACTTTATGCCTTTTCATTTCATCTTCCATTTGCTGAACTGTTCACATTAATAAACTTTGACCAGGGGTGGCCACGCTTTTGCATGCCACTGTGTCAGTTCCATGCAGTCCTCGTGCACAGATTGTCACGGCCTGTCAACACGTCACTAAGACACTTCGCGTTGTTTTTTGGTCTGTATTGTGCTGAACAGAGCACACCGTGACCTCTGGCACTGAGAAAACCCCGTGCGCTTCTGTACAAATCCTGTCGACCCCTGCGTCACCCTCCTGAATCTGAGCCGCTCTGCGTGTTTTCCTGCTTCAAGGCAGATAACAACGTACCTCGATGCCGGACTTCCTCTTCTCCGTGTTATCTGTGATGTTGAGCAGGTCTCCGAAGCGTTCGTTGGTGATGAACTGATGGTGCGTGGGGACGATGCCCGTGTGCCGCCTCGACGCAGTGTCGGCCTCTTCCTGTTCACGCTTCAGCCGCCGCTGCTCCTCCAGAATTTTCTGCAGGGAAACACATTCAACGATTTGTCCTGAAGATGCAATGCTCTGCTGCCATTTCAGTCATGTGACACATTTTTGTCATCTCTAAAACATCAGGTCTTCACAGAGATCTTTACACTCGAAAATGAACAAAAAAGTAAAAAAAATGAAAAGAAATAAAATGAACAAAATAATCAATAAAATAGTGAAAAATGAACAAAAAAGTAAAAGAAAAAACAAAAATGAACAGAATAATCAACAATATGAAAAAAAATCAATACAGCTGACAAAAATGACATAATAATGAAAATATTTAATAGAATCAGAGCAAATAATCAAACAACTAATAACAAGCAGCAAAAAACAAACAAAATGAAACAAAACAGTAACAAAATAATTAGGAAAAAAGGCAAAAATGAGCAAAATAATAAACATAATGTAGCTGACAAGAATGACCATAGTAATCAATAAAATTAATTGGAATAGATAATAATCATCAGAATAATGAACAAGAAGCAACAAAATATTCAACGACACGGACAAAATGAAGAAAAAGCATCAAAATAATCAATAAAATGGAAAAAAAATTTAAAAAACAATCCAAGCAAAACTGATACGATGAACAAAATTAAAAAGCCAACAAATAATAAACGCATTAAAATAAAATAAAAAATCTTTAATAAAAATAAAGATTGAATTGAATTGAATTGCATTGGATAAAAATAAACAATACAATCAAAAAATTAACAAAAAGCAAGAAAGTAATGAATGAGATCAACAAAAGTAACATAATTATTGACCAAATGGACAGAAATAAAAAAAACAATCAGAAGTAAAACAAATGATCAAATGAACAAAGCAGTAACAAAACAATTGGTAGTACCGTATATATAGGCAAAAATTAACAAAATTATCAGTAAAACTGACAAAAATGAACAGAATAATCAAGAAAATAAATTGAAATGGAAAAAATGATCAGAATACAGAATAAAAAGCAACAAAAATAATCAACAAAATTAATAAAATCTTTAAAAAAGTAAAAAAAAAAACAACAAAAAAAAATCAACAAAAAAACCAAAAATGAACAAACTTCTAAACCAATTGGAGACTCTTTCTGGGTTCTGAAGTATAAAATGAAAATAATGTATTCATAAAATAATGCATTCATAAAATCACCTCTTTGTCCCCGTGGCGCCTCCGTAACACTTCATCCTGACTCTCACCGTGAGCTGGAGATGAGTCTGAAACAAAACCAGAAACAGAACACGCTGTGAAACACGTTTACGATGCAGCAGAAAAGACAAAACCATGGACAGAACAAACACTTTGCAAATACAAGGAGATGATATTGCAGTCAACTCCTTAAATCCAGTGAACAGACCGGTAAAATATGCAAAAACTACAACCATGCATGATTTAAACAAACACCATCATGTCTGCATCACTAAAAACACACACATCAAATTAAAACCAATGTAAACCTGCATGCACAAATCGAAAAACACAGAATGATCCAATGTGTGCTCATGAAAAACAGGAAAATAAACATGACATCTACAGTGTTTTGGCCAAAATGAAAAAACGTACACTGATCAGCCACTCAGCATCCTTTATTACCACCAAAGACCCCTTTACACAGCATGGAGATCACTGGTGACCACCGAGCAAACAAATCTTGGCCCAATCTCTCAACGATCTTTTAAAGCACGGGTGTCCAACCATTGCAACAAAGGGTCGGGACACTGCACTTTTTCTTTCCAACCAGTCTGTTCACTGATAATTTCACTGAATTCCTTCCCTCTTCTTGCTCTTCAGTGAAAATGCCAGTTTTAATGAGTGGCCGGAAGGAAAACCTGCCACGTCTCAACCCTTTTTGTCCATGCGCCTAGAGATAATCTGCGATTATGATTGGCGCTATACAAATAAAGATTGATTGATTGAATGATTGGACACCCTTAAAACCTTGAAAAAGCAGTTTGTGTGGAAAGGTTTGGAGACCCTCATTGTGCAATTGAATATTCAGTTTTAGGCAACTTTCAGGGTATTCTAGAGATCTTTGAGTGACCTTGGCGATCATTGGGCACTTATTGAAGACCCTTGGGAGATCAATGGAGACTAAGTCTCCTGCAGGCGAGTGCTCGTTGCGCGACCCAGAGAGATCAGTCAGTACATTTAAATGACACTTAAATTATAAAACTAAATTATTGCTTTAGACTAAAACTGGACTTTAAAAGTATGTATAAATATGTTAGCTTGACTGAAATTGAAGTTTTAAAAGTTTGGCTAACACACCCAGATAATGTTATTGTGCACTGAATCCTCACCCAGAAGTTGGACAGAGCGTAGAAGGGTAAACAGAGGAGTGGTGGCAGTGTTGCTGTACCCCATAAGCATATGGTAATTTCATCTGCCTTTGGTTGACACCACAACATCATGGTAAGCACACAAATTTGCCGTGTTGTCCACTGTCGGGCCAGTTTATCTCTGGGTTACTAACTTTCTAGCTCACTATTGACTATTGTTCTGGTCTGTGACTTTGTTGGTCAAATGGAAATGGTCCAGTACCAACAAGCTGAAAGTGTGCATATTACCATCTATTGTAGTGGAGGTGACATGATTTCAAGAATAAATCGATTACACTCCCATGCATGTACATGGGAAAAGCCAGTAGTCCAATTAAAAGGCTTCATCCAGCTATAACTGTGGCTTACTTAGCTGCGCATGTAAACGTACTGACTGAAAGATCTACTTAGATCACCGAGAGACCAACGATTGCTGAGGGATCATTGAGTGTTCCTTGCATGACCAAGGATTTTGCTGGGTGTTTCTTGGTAGGCAGCCTCCATGTATGTATGTGAGAGGTTTCTAGTGCTGTTCCATCAGTCTCTGACAAGCTGTTGAAGAAGAAACATCTCCAGAAGAGTCAAAGATGAACAACCGTGCTTTGACACATGGCGCCATCCTACTGGATCACCAAGCACTTGTTTGGTGTTTGTGTTCTTCAGCAAGTCTACAGAGAGAATGAAAATTAGGAGGTGTAGTAGCCATATTTATAGCTCCTCATGATTGCAGCAATCTCTCCTCAATCTGTCAATGAACTCTTAGCAATCTCTCAAGGGGCAATTGACCACCCAATAATCTTTTAGCAATGTCTACTGCAGTCTTTGAATTACTTCTATTGGTTTTTCGCTCTGGTCAATTGAACAATTGATTGATGAGATATTACTCACTAAAGAGTTAGCACTGATGGAGCAATACCTAGTATATGAGTTGCAGTGTAATACTGCAAATAGACCTACTCTGAGGTCACCATATTCTATTTTTATTTCAATAAAAATGAATTTTGAATCAGTAATTTGTAAATTCCTAGACTACAGATGTTACTGTTATTACACTATATCCACCCCAATAAAACCCACATTACTGCCCTCAGTAAGAGCTGCTGCATGTTTCATTCCCTAATAATCCATGGCCTCAAATATAATAAAGCCAAAGCAGCCATATTAAGCATTTTATTTTCTCTGTGTTTCTTCTCTTTTCACCTCCTTCTACACAGAAAAGACACCTACGTGCAAACAATGAGGAATTTCAACTGATGAAAATACAATGGCATCAAGAGAGGCAGCCTCTGGTCCGATCACAAACAGCGACCCCTCGCTGATCTCTCAGCCATCTCTACCGATGGAGTGAAAAAGTTTGGCCTTTGTGAAAAGATCGCTGAGAGATCATTGGGAGATCACTGAGATCGTTGACCACTTGTTGCGTACTCCTTGAGCATTTGTGGAGACGTCACTTCCCGTGGAAAGAGTTGAGAGATTCTTTTGGACTGAGTCAAACTTTGGGGAGACTGTGGCGACTGTGAACATCACTGAGAGATCATTGAGGGATCACTGCAAGATCTATGAGAGATCACTGAGGGATCTATGAGAGATCATTTGGACATCACTGAAAGATCATTGAGAGATCTTGGTGATCACTGGACATTCATTCAAAGATCGTTGAGAGATCTGGCCATTTTTCCTCTCGCAAGGATCTCTCCACCAACGGTGCCCCTGTGCAAAGGGGGTTTAAGATTCCAGTTCTCTAACTCCTGTGGTTCACTGTTTTATCTCTACCCCATCTGTTTGTGTTTGATGCTGTGTGTAAATGAACTGAAAAGCAGATGTAATGTGACAACATCAAAGCACACAAGAACAAACCTGTCATAGACGGAGAATGTAAGATGACAAATGTAAAAAAAAAAATCCCAAAAAGAAAAAGTAAACAGGGTGAGACATCAGTTTGAGACATCGTATGCAACCGATGTGATACTATAATGTTAAAATCAGAAACAGTACTCAAGTAAAAGTACTGTAGGAGTGTAGCATGTCACTACCAGGCTTAGGGTTGGACCTAAGAGGGACTGAGGAGCACCATAAATTTTTAAATTGTCATGATGCTGAAAACTTTGGTTAATTTGTTCATTTTTTTTCAATTTATGGGTGATCTTGTTAATTTCCTGGATCCCTTTATTAATTTCTCTAATAAATTTTTATTCCATTACTTCATAATTGTATTCATTTCTGTTAATATTAAGAAATATTTTCTTCGTTTATTATTCTAAAAATTATCTTGCTAATTTTTGGATTATTTCATTTTTCCTATTTGTTTAAATTGTTCTTTATTATTTTCATTTTTACTATATTAATTTGTTAGATTCAGAAATATTTTGTTTTTGCCACAGTTAATATGTTTATTTATTTTTGATTTTCTACAATATTTTGTTAATTTTCCTGATTATTTTGTTCAATTGTTGCCTTATTTTTTTCACTTTTTGATTAATTTTTCTTTACCATTTTATTAATTTTCTTCTGGAATATTTTCTTCATTTTCTGGATTCTGTTGTAAATTACCTTGTTCAATTTCTGGATTATTGTATTAATTTTCTTGATTATTTTATGCATTTGTACATTTTTCTTTTTTGTTTCATTTTTATTTATTATTTTATTCATTTTTGTCATTATCTTGTTTATTATGCTTATTCATTATTAATTTTCTGGAATAGTGGTTCAGTTTTTGTCCATTTTATTGATTATTCTATTAATTTCCTGATTACTGTTCATTCTGTTCCCTGTATTCATATCATTTATTATCTGTTCATTTTATTTCATCATTTGACAAATTTTTTTTCTGGAATATTTTCTTCACTTTTTGCAATTATCCACATTATACTTTTATTTCTCTGGTAAATTTCTTTCATTATTTTATTAACCTTTATTAATTTTCTTGATTTTGTTAGTTTTCTAAAATATGTTGTAAATTTTTTCCATTTTCCTGGTTATTATGTTTATTTATTATTCATTCTATTGGCTATTTTGTTCATTTTTTGTAATGTCTTGCTCATTTTCTGGATTATTTTGTTCACATTGATCATATAGCAAACACTGGCTTTCACACAATGAACACAAATTCAGTCATTACTTTTATTCCTCTTATTGTCTTTGACATTTACATAGTAAAATGCGTAAAAATGCAACAATATCTGGATTTAAATTAATTTCTGTAAGCTACATTTATTTATTAATTTCATGTTTTACACTCATTCATTGAATATATTTTACTATCATCTGATTTTTATGCATGTTGTGCAATGAACTGCTGTGATGGATTTTTTTTTATCTTGTCATTGTTTCTCTTTTGTACCAGGGATCCTAAATATTTCATCACAATAGAACAAATTCAGTTACATAAATTCATATTAGGGTCTCTAATTTTACAATACAGTAAGTATCTGTGTATAGCACTGCAAGATGATGCAATCTATGATGCATATTAATGAGCACTGCTTGTTTGTATCTGAGTAATGTTTATAAAGGCTCTAGCGCTCTTGCATACAACCCAAATCTGATGTCACAGGGAAAAATATACATTACCAAAAGCTGCCTGAACCTCCTACAGTCAGTTCTGATGGGTTTGTTGCGGCATCAGCAAGACCATACTCAAACCAAAGGAACACTCAGAATGAGATGAGGCTTCCCTGTCACTTTAACACAGCACACAGACTACAGATGACAGGTGGCGGCGTCACTTTGTGGAGGAAAGACACGAGGTGAGGAGAGGAGTCAAGATAGATGAGTGACCACAGAGATGTTTAGGAGGTGAGAGGAGGGTGACAGTGGTGAAAGGATGGAGATAGCCACCTCTGCGGTGAGCTGCCAGCGGCTGCAGTAGGTTCCCGTTGGCGTCCAAGCCCTGACCATTACTCAGGTGGTCAGTGTTGCCTCCCTCTCCGTTACTCAACCTCTCCAAGACCTCGAGGGAGGACAGGCGTTGCGGGATCAGAGGTCTGAGCTCAGGGGATAAGCTACAGGGCCGTTGGGTGCCCGCTGTCACCTTTGTGGCCACCAGGGTCTTCCTCAACTGGTGGTTTTTCCGTAACCTGAAAGGAGCCGGGCCCATGAGGAAGAGGTTCCCAGGAAGGGTGGTTTTCTTTTCAGCAGCAGGAGGTGGAGGGGGTTTGTCCTGTTGGGCGGTGGCCTGCTGCCTCTCGTGTCTGAGGATGGTGGTGAAGCGAGTGTAGGAGGCTGGACAGGAGCCTTTGCATTTGCTGGGTTTGAGCAGGAGCTGATGGTTCAGGTGGTGCAGTAGGTGCTGGTGGTGGTGATGTTGGTGAGGGGATGCAGGTAGGAATGATGAGGGACTCTTTGATGCGCTGATGGGGGTCTGTTCTGAGGAGCTTTCACTAAAGATTTGTTCGACCTCGGCCTCAGTGGCAGTGGGAGACTCTGTCTTGCCGTCGTGTCCGTTCTCTGGAGTGGACAAAGCCTCCTCCATAGCATCACTGCCTGGAGACGAGGCCTCCCCCCGTGAGTGTTGGACTTCTACCTCCACCGGGGTGCAGGTGTCTGTCTGGGTGACGTCAGGGACCAGAAGAGACTCCGCTGACACGGCAGACGCTATGTAGAGGTGGGCAGGGTTGTGGTCAGGGCTGTGGCTGTGGCTGGAAGCCAGGGCAGGCAGTGAGGATGAGCGACTGGGAGCCGAGCTGCACCGCTGAATGATCATTTCAAACTCACTGACCCGTGAGGATACAGCATCCCGTGGAATGTAACCCCCCTCGTCTGCCTCTGACCTATCACCCTCATCAATCTTTGACTTCTCAAAAAGAGAAGCCAGGCTGCGGACGCTGCCGTGGGGGCTGCAGCCGGCCGAGCTGGGCCGCTGGATGTGATGCATGGTCCGGTACAGGCTGGAGAACTCAGATGCGCTCCTTCTGACTGCAGGGGCAACATTCCCCAGGCTGTCCACACAGTCAGTGCTGCCGTTGGACTTGGAGTCCAGATGTTGGTCCCTTCCTTCCCCGTCACATGTCCCGGTGTACAGATCCTCACAGCTGTGAGCCTTTGGGTGCCTCGCAGCTTTAGTCCTGCTCTCCTGACTGTCACCACTGGGCGGCAGCAGCTTGGGCTTGAACTTAGAGGGCAGGATTTGGGGAATGCAGACTTTGGCAGCAGAAAGAGGCTTCTTACTCTTACACTGGTTACCTATTGCATTACTGGCAAGAACCGATCGACTATTTACAGAGGAGCAGGGTGAAATTATATAGCCATTCCCACCTTTATAATCCACTGGCAAGCATGCAGGACAACAGAATAAACAACATATTAGGTTTCAATGGTCACAGGTTCACACATGTACACACTAAAACAGAGTCAGGCACATTGTTTAAAAGTAAAGACCAATTTCTATCAAAAGTAGATGAGAAGAGGAAGCAGACTTGATGTGGTTTACATCAAGTACCTGATGACTGAAATTAACAGCATGGAACTGCAATGTGAAGAGTTAGGCCTGGTTAAAAAAAGAACAGAGAAAAACTGCTGCCTCACAGGTTCCTGCACACTTCATCATACTGTAAACAGCAACATGAAGCAATAAAGGAGCAATATGTCATGAAATGTTATGTGATGTTGGAGTCATGTTGGAAGCAGACTGCAGTATCAGGACACTGGAAAAACACTTTGTACTGAGATGCAGATTCCTATCACTTGTTCATGGCACTTGTTCATGGCATATTAGAACAGTAGAATATGCCTCTTTATCAATCACTATAAAGCACTGACTCATGCATATTTACGGTACAACTAATTTGCCTTCAGCTAACTGTTCCCCTCTTCTGCAAACCTCTAAGTACTGATTATTGTTGATTAAATGTGACATAAGAACTCAGGATATGTGGTTTATTCATGTGTCATGAAAACAAAGCTGTAAGTGTTAGTTCTGTCCAAGTAACTGCTAATTAAATATAGTGTATAGCTGCTGGTAAATGTGCAAAGAATGACCACTGGCGATACAAATAACATCCTGATTTAATTAAATAATCATGATACTAACATCAGCTTGCTCAGTATAATCACAAAAAGCAACAATTTAAGAGGGTGTGGTTTTTTTCCCAGCATGTATGACTTTCGAAATGACTACTTTGCATGTTAAATTGCACTCATGAAAATTAAACTGCAATATTGCCCAGAGTAATTGCAATATAACTCTCATCATTCAGCCCTACTGCACACATAAGATGATAAATCAACTACAAGAGTGCAGACAGACCGTTGTTTCTTCTGGACTTTAAACTGTCGACACTGGACACAGATGAAGAAGAAAGTACAGATTTCAGACGGTTCAGCAGCAATAACATGTTTTCAACTTAAAGGAGACATATTGGACCACGTATTAACACATTCATTTAATTCTTAGGAGTCTGTAGAATGTGTATTTTAAATTTCAGCTCAGAATAAAACGTCATTGTACTGTGTTCACACTCTCCTGGTTATCAGATCTACGTCAAACAGGCTGTTTCAGTGTGTGTGTGTGTGTGTGTTTGGCTTTAAATGTTTTTGTTTTGTGTATTCTTCACATACACTACCAGTCAAAAGTT
>JAQQAE010003089.1:0-20885 GCA_029823295.1 Pseudamia nigra | reverse complement strand
TTTTTTTGTGCTCTGCTTTTCATGGTGCTGTGAGCTGAAAGCCTTTCTCAAAACGCTGAAGCTTTTACTTCATGTTAAATCCATTGATGAGCAAGATCAGGGGAGCTACTGCGTTTGTTTTGAGGATGTCTCCTCCCTGTGGAATTGTGAAGCAACTACAAAACCAGAACCAAATTATTATGTAACTGTAAACAACACTGAATGCTACTGGCTAGCCTTGTTGCCATGCAGATATTATTTGTCACTTACTGAGCTAAATAGATTCTTCTATGTACCTCTTTTCATTTTGGGTTATAAGTCTTATCCCCAGAGGCTCCTTATAGCTGACGTTCACTCAAACACACTCCTTAGACCCTCTGAGAAATAAGCACAAGCATCACATATATAGTTTTCCGTTATTGTCCCATTTAGTATTTTTCTGATTTTTAATATTCAACATTTTTCCATTTTTCACACAGAAACCTGGGGAAGAACGGCCTGTCCAACAGCAGTATCCTCCTCGATAAGTGCCCCCCTCCCCGGCTGCCCCCTCCACCCTCACCAGCCCTGCCCAAAGACAAGCTCAACCCACCTACACCCAGCATCTATGTGAGTATCTGTGCCAGTCCTCAGGCTTGTTGATGTGTTTTTTACTGTCGGATAAAACCTGTGCACATGAGCTTACACAAACAGCTAGGTGTCAGGGCTCCACTGTCAATGCACAGTGTCATTGTAGCTGTAATTTCTAGAGGACTTATTATTTCCATACCCACAACCTGTTTTAATGATTCATGTGTCTTATCTGAGGCCTTGTTCGAGTGTGCGTTATTGGTATTTCACTTAGGAAAAGATTTTGTGTGGCTAAATGTCAGAGCTTTTAATGCCTATGATTCAAGTTTTTTTGCATACCTGGAGACACATGCAGTTTTAACCCTCCTATGTTTGTTTTTCATGGAGCAGTTGGAAAACAAGAGGGATGCTTTCTTCCCCCCACTGCACCAGTTCTGCACAAACCCTTCAAACCCCGTCACTGTCATCAGAGGTCTAGCTGGAGCACTCAAACTGGGTAACATTGACCAGCTATGAATTTGGATGTTGGTACATAAAGAAAAGCTTGTTTCAGAAATCATAATCTTCAGTGAGTTGATATGAATTATTCTTTGATTCTTCACAGACCTGGGTCTGTTCTCCACAAAGACGTTGGTAGAGGCCAACCCAGAGCACCTGGTGGAGGTCTGGACTCAGCTCTCTCAGCCTGCTGATGAAAACTGGGACCCGACTGGCACAAAGAAAATGTGGCGCTGTGAAAGCGCCCGCTCTCACACAACAATCGCCAAATACGCCCAGTATCAGGCTGCTTCCTTCCAGGAGTCACTACGGGTTAGTTCATGACCAGTAACACTGCACCATTATTATTTTTTTTTCTGTTCACAAACAAATGTCTTGTGATTCAGTGCAACAGCTGTTCATAAAAGTCTGATATGGTGGCAGTTTTCTGCAAGCTGAATGCTTTTGCGGTTTGTGTACAGGAGGAGAATGAGAAGAAAGCACTAAAGGAGCCCTCGGATACAGAGCCAGCGTCAGCAGATGGGTACGTAACACGTCAATTTTAAATCCATTTAAACGTCTGTATAGGTGTTATAATAACTACATCAGAGGGTTGGAAGGGATCTGATTTCTCCCCTTTGTTCCTTGTAGAAATTATCAGTTTAATTTCTACAGTGTACAGAGTGATTACATTGTCCACATATTGCTAATCCTTTGTCTTCCTTGTATTTGTCCTCAGTGTTGCACGCAAAAGAAGAGGACCTTTGAAGCCCATCAAGTTTGGCACCAACATTGATGTGTCAGATGAAAGGAAGTGAGTATGAACTTCTTTTAATTTTATCTTTCGGTTCAAGATTGTTTTTTAAAGCTTTTCAAAGTATTTGAATGGTAAAGCACAACACTGTGATGTTCTGATGTCTGTTCTCTTTCACTATGCACCAGATGGAAGCAGCAGCTCCAGGAGCTCAGTAAACTGCCAGCCTTTGCTCGTGTAGTTTCAGCTGGTAATCTGCTCAGCCATGTGGGTCACACCATCCTGGGGATGAACACAGTACAGCTCTACATGAAGGTCCCAGGCAGCAGGATTCCAGGTTAATACAATCACACACTCTGTGCCAGAGTCATCAGCAAAACCTGTCACACCGACCGAAATGCAGATAACAAATTATCCACATTTTTGTTTTATTTAAGACAATCGGAGCTGAACATTCTCTGCACAAATGTAGTGTTTTTTTTTTTTTTTCAAAGTTATATTGTTAGCCCTGTTAGTTAACTGATGCAATGATGTTTTTCCAAATTCTGTCATTCACAAGTTCCATTTTGTTAACAACAGACAGATTTGGTGTGTTGTCATCTGGTAAAACATTTTTGTGTTGTCACAGGTCACCAGGAACATAATAACTTCTGTGCTGTCAACATCAACATTGGACCTGGAGACTGTGAATGGTTCGCTGTTCCAGAACCCTACTGGGGAGTGATGAGCAACTTCTGTGAAAAGTATGATCACTCAACAGCATCTCAGATGTACATATTTCTTCTTAAATCCATCATATACTGATCTGTCCTGCTGTACCAACAGAAACAACATAAACTTCCTGATGGGTTCATGGTGGCCCAACCTGGAGGACCTGTACGAGGCGGACGTGCCCGTCTACCGGTTCATCCAGCGTCCAGGAGATCTGGTGTGGCTCAACACTGGAACTGTCCACTGGGTTCAGGCCATTGGCTGGTGTAACAACATTGCCTGGAATGTTGGACCTCTTACCGGTACGACGGGGATACGGATTTAGTCATTTAAGTCAATATGTCACGAATAGTCTAAATTGGTCTTTGTATATTATTCTTCTTTGTTGTTTTTGTTTTTCTGATGTTATAAGGCACCATCAGTACAGAACAGTGCTTATATGTAACTTCTTGAAAGACAGCTTCAGCTAATTCAGAAAAGATTTATGTTTGACCTTTACAGTGATGTTTGAGATGCCTCTTGACTAACTTTTGACTGATTACTGACCTTTTTAGCTGATTATAGAGCTGATTGTATAACCTGTCTGCACCAGCTGTGGTTTTCAATTATGTATTACAAAAACAATGAGCTACAATTTAATCCTTTGCCTCTTAAACTGGCAACATACAGTTCCAGTTAACCTACAGATGTCTTCCTAAACTTGTGTTTTAAATTGATGTCGGTGCTAGTGTCCAGATTTCATACCCTTTCACTTTCTTCAGCCCATCAGTACAAGCTAGCCGTGGAGCGTTACGAGTGGAACAAGCTCCAGAGTGTCAAGTCTATGGTTCCCATGGTGCACCTCTCCTGGAACATGGCACGCAACATCAAAGTGTCCGACCACAAGCTGTTTGAGATGATTAAGTGAGTCATTTAGCCTCCTGTGTTTGACTTAGGTTGTTTACTTGTCATTTGAGTCTCGTGTTTACTCGTCTCGTCGCGTGTTCAGGTACTGCCTGCTGCGGACGTTAAAGCAGTGTCAGAGGGTGAAGGAAGCCTTGACGTCGGCTGGAAAGGAGACAATGCTGAGGCCGAGGACCAGGGATGAGCCGGCCCACTACTGTTCCATCTGTGAGGTCAGCAAGCAACACCACAAACCTTTCAGTTTGAGTGGTGTGAATTTAACAGGATTTCACATTGAAGGCAGCTCAGCTCACACTTACTGAAAGATAATTGTCTCGGCCTGCATGTGTTGCTGCCGACACAGAATTCAATCTCTTAGTGTTTGAAAAAGAACCAAGTCTTTTTATTCGTTGTTTCGTTTGTCTGAATGTGAGTATAATCATGCAGAATCAGCTGAAGGATCAGTTTCTAAAGCGCAGTCTGTTGCTCAGCTGTTGGTTCTGCTGTTTGTTACAGATGACATGGAAATTCATTCAGGGTTGGTTTGTTCTTTTACCACTGTTGTGGCTCTGATTGACTCTTAAATGGCTGAAGTCCTGAATTATATATAGGTTATGTCTTAAAGGTCCCATCCTGTGAAAATCTATCTTATTTGGATTTTAAGGTTTAGATAAACTTTGTAATATAAAGCAAAGTTGTGAAAATATGAACGTGTTCATTGCTGCCAGTCCTGAGGAACATGGGAAAATGGGAAATAGAAGCCATTTTTAATTTTGAAAGTTCATAAGTCCAGCCAATGTGAGCCACCAGTTCTGTGTTTGGAAAAGTAGAATTTAAAATCAAAGTTACAACCAATCATATCAAAGCTAAAATTACCCCCAGTTAGCAACTGAGGATATGCCTGGAAATTGTTTTTCCAGAATTTTTTTACGAGAAGTGTATTATTTTGTATTTATGGTCACCTTGTGTCAGAATCTTATCCCAGATCATTTTGCGTGCGCGGATATGACAACTACCAGTGAACTCAGAGCATATGAGACAGACTTAGTATTAAGATCTGCGAAATCCAAGGAAAAGCACATCGGCACATCTTTCAGAGAGGCATTAATTAGGTGCATATAAACAGTACAGACAGAATTGAAAGTGTTCAGTTGTGGGACCTTTTAAATATGATTTGACATGCCTGGATTCTGAAGTTACTGTTTGTCTATAAGATTGCATTAACTTAATTATCTTTTTAAGGTGTTTTGAGGAAAAGTCTAGATTAACATTAACTGAACGTTGGTAATATCAGACAGAGGCATCAGCACAGAAGTCATGCTGTAATAAAACTACAAAAAGACGCCAACAGCAAGCATGTGAAATAAATCAACATGGGACTAATGACCTGTGTAAACTGCAGCCTGTTCAAACTTTATTGGACTGGTTTGTTCTGATTGTAGCATTGGCATGAAAATGTTGATTCTTGTTTATATATGCAAGAAACTGACAACTGTGAACTTGGTGGATGTCTATATGTCTCAGTATCGTCTAGTGAGATGGCAGCAACATGTGACAGGTTTTTAATCTTTTTTTTTTATTTTTTAATGTCTGCCATTGCAGTGTGGCATGTGAGCCACTGTGACATCTCCACATCAGAGAACTATGAAAACTACTTCTACAACTAAAAGAGCTTCTGTTAATTTCATCTGATACAGTGAAGTGCAAGTTCAACAAGACCTGGTTCAAGCACATTTCAGGCTTTTTTTGAAGCTGTTGAAAATAATGACTGTGAAGCCCCCACCGTACTTTGGATAGAAAGGCTTCAGAGTCACATTCAGAGTTAAAAACATGTAGCTGCTGTAAAAGGCCACCAATAAGTGCCTGCAAGTAATTCTGGAAGTCAATGTTCCCTCATACTTGTTCCTGGCATTAAAATGATAGGTCATAATCTGCACTTAATAGTCTTTAAAAGGTTTTCAAAGTCCTGAGTTTAATTGTTGAAACTCTGAGCTGTCTAATCAAATTGAAAAATTGCACGTTTTGTTGCTACAGGTGGAGGTTTTTAACCTGCTGTTTGTGCGTCGGGAGCTCCTGTCCAAGAAGCAGTATGTAGTCCACTGTCAGGACTGTGCCAGGAAAGGCAGTGCCACGCTGGACGACTTCGTGGTTCTGGAGCAGCACAGGATGGAGGACCTCATGCAGGTCTACGACCAGTTCACATTAGTAAGTCATTAGACCCAAACTACTCAAATCGATGTGAAATTTATAATTGGCTTCTGATTGGCCAGATTGCTCATTGTTGGCAAGTCTTCACTGATGGCATCTCTAACGCTGTTTTCATCCAGCATGAGTAAGAATAAACAGAATACAACAAGAAATACCATCTGTCAGTGAGTTTACAGAGAACATATCTGCAGTAACTGATCTGTTACTGCTGTCAAACATCAGTCTAATATGGAACCAAAGAGCTGGATCAGGTACTGAGACTATGGCAAAATAAAGAAACATCATATGACCTTACTGTATTAAACATAAAAGAATGATCCCAGTCACTTATTGCTCATGAACTAAACAGCAATAATGGATCACGGGTGTAAACATCCACCGATGTAGATCGATAAAAGAAATTAAAACATTACATTTGAGATAAACTTGTATTTTTAACATGCCACTGCATAATTGATTTCCAGCCATACACCCGTCTTCCATACCTTTCAATATAAGTGGCAGCTAGCGACGTCAGCATTACTAAAGATGCTGTTTGTCCCTCAGAAGGGAATAATTTATGTCAGCAGACAAAACACGGTTGCAACGTGTTCAGAGCATTGGGAAACATAGCTGAGAAAGATATGTTAGGTATAGTGGACAGATGATGGAGAGTATTGTATTCTGTTTGTCTTTGATTCTGATTTCAACACCAGAAACGATTTAATGCTAAATTATATTGTGTGATATGTCAATGACTTCACAGAGATTTTGAGCCCTTTGGGGTTTTTGGACTGAAGGATGTAAAACTATAATGTGGGTGCACCCTAATGTTTACTAGTAGAAACGTCTGTACAACAATGACAACTGTGGTAATTGGGATAAAGAAAGGAAGCTAGTTTTTTTAGTCAAATATCTGCAATGTTAGTAATAAATCTGGCAGATTGTTTGTTTCTTTTTAGTGTACAACTAGCTGTGTTGAATGGACATGTCGTCTGTCTCATATTGATCACAGGTTCATGAATTTAATCTAAATTGTATCATGACAGACTTTGATATCAGAAATATGGTGTCGTCGTAATTGATTTACAACAACCAGCCGTAATGTTATGATCATGAACTGGTGAAGTCGTCATAATGTTGATTATATGGTTGCAGTGGCTTTTGTCAGGAGGTGGATGTATAAGGCAGCAAGTGAACATTTAGCCCTCAAAGTTATTGCACTGAATGCAGCAAATTATCCAAACTGAGTAAGAATCAGAACAACTTTGATAAGAACCAAGTAATGAAGGTACATGACTGGGTCACTGCATCCAAACGTAAAGATGTGGTTGGGTGTTCTAGTCTGCAGTGGATAGTTCCCCAACAGTCAGATTTTAATCCAACTGAGTATTTATGAAATGTGTTGTAGGTTAGATTCATGAAGGTCCAAGATCACAACTTGCAGGATTTGATGTCACTGTAATGTCTAATGTGTAATGTACTGTCAGTTATTACAGCAGCTCTCAGAGGTCTGGCAGAGCTCATCTTAGAGCTGTAGGTTAAACCTACCCAATGTTATGTGGTAGTAATGTTTTGTTCCATTACATCCTCTACTGCATTGAGATCCAGTTGTCCTTTCTTGCTGATTGGGTTCTGTCCACTGCAGGACCAAGACCACCAGACAACACCCACAGTTTTGAAGATGCTTTGACCCAGTTGTTTTGACATCATAATTTGGTCCTTGTCTAGGTTGCTTCCATCCTTACACTGCACAATTTACTGTTCCACGTACATCAACTTCAAGGGCTAAATTGCTGCTTTTCCATTACACAGTTGTAGCACTACTCACCTCTACTGTACTCAACTCTATTCTGTTTTGGTCATTTTCCACCTCAACGTGGGGGGTATTGTCCTAAGGCTGACTTGCACTGGGATTTTACAAGCACGTGGACATGAAGGTATAGTACACTGACTGTTTTGGCTTTAAACACAAGCAAATCCAGCGTACAGTGTGTGTTTCAACATTCGCACGCATTGTGCCAAAGTAGACACGTCTTTTTCAATCAATACTGGACAGAAGCACTATGTTTATTTCCCACGTCTTTCCACTTTCTTTTGTCCTGTCTCTTTTCTCTCTTCCCATCACACACAGACAGACACACACACACAGAGGTCTCTAATTTTACTACATTAATATGCCCGTCTGCACAGAAATATTTTAACTTTAAGCTGAATATAATTTGTTTGCTGCAATAGCTGATATTTCTGATGTTTATTGCTTTCTTGATTTCATTCGCTGTTTCCTGCTGCACTTTTGCTTGCACTGGTGCAATGAGAACAAAAGCAGAAAAAAAACGCACAGTGAACGCTAAATAGAAACAGTAAAATGAACAATCACTGTTGCCAAGATTTAAAAAAATACCGGGGTTGGTTCTCGTATCAGGAGTCATTCTGAAGATGCTTGCAGTGATACCACTCCCCAGCCAATCAGTGACCTGCATTCTGGAGAGGTTACATTTTTTGCTCGACTCATGTCGCTTGGTACTTCGGCCAATTAGGTACTACAAAAGTACCAAGTACTATCTCCTAATGAAAAACCCTAATAACTAAATGGAGTTGAGTCAAGTACAGTTGAGTAGGTGCTAGTGGGAAGGCCTCTTACATCCTACACACAGTTGACATTGTAATAAGATAATTGGTATTATTACCGCTTCATCTGTCAGTCGTCATGTTATGTCTGATCAGTGTAAGATTGTGTTAGAAAAACAGATGACTGCACTGCATGCTAATGCATGCACTGACTGTTGCACTAGTCGATGGATTGGCGTTGTCTTCACCCTCGCGAGTTCCTGTTGACTCATTCCATGGTGTGCTCTTCCTCCCCAGGCCCCTCCTCTTCACTCATCTTCATCTTGACATTAGGCGACGCCTCTTCTTCTGTGGAGCCATGACACTCATTTCAAAGAACTTGTATTAAGAAAAAAAAAACAAAACAAACTCATACATACACGGACAATTTCTGATATTCAGGAAAGCCAAGGCCGTCTCCCCCCCTGCTCATCACCAACCGCCATTCCCATCATGGCCCGTCTCCATGGCGACAGCCGGAGGCTGAGGCGGCCACGTGTGTCTGTCTATGCAACCTGTTCGGAAGCGCCAGGCCTTTCCAGAGGGGGGCGCCACTACGCGCACTATAACAGGACTTGTTCTCTCTTCCCAGCTTCCCCCCCTGTAGTGACAATGGTTCAGCCCAGTTTTAATGGAGGACTTAATCAGAAACAGTCGGGGACGGGGGAGGACTGGGATGTTTTGTAGATACTTGTTAACTGTCACAACTGGCAACACCACCCGTAAAGAGACTACTGACTTGACAACCCCCTTTTCCCCCTTTTCTCTTTTTTCTATTCTGATGAAATGTTGGCTTCAACTTTGATTTTTAGATTCCCCCAAATTTTCTTCTGTTTGTCCTTCTAAGGAGCACTAGCCTAACTGGTCTTTTCTATAGTAGGTAGTCATTTTAAGACTCTTTGGACAGTAAAATCTCCAAAAAAATTTGTAATGTGAAGAGTTTAGGTGCGTTTCTTTCTCTTTCTCCTTTTTTTTTTTTTACAGCTGTTATGGTTTATCTTTGATGAATTCTTTTCAAACCTATGACATTTTTGTTTTTCTTGGGTAAAAAACAGAAAATACTCACAAAAAAAAACTTAATAGCCAAGTCACAAAGAAAATGGGTTGCACATAGACTTATGGAATAAAGATTAATTTGTGATTTTTGTTGCATTATGTTTCTAATCTTGATGTAAATTTACACTATTTATAAATACATATTTATTGCTTGAAAATATTTGTTGATGGAATGCTGTTATTTTTTCCAGAGTACCTGCCATTAAATTTGAAGGAGTTTTGTCATTTTAACACGACTCCTCATACATTTTCTATATATAAATAAAATTGCTTAGCAAGCGTTGTACAGAAACGGACATTTAAAATTGTTTTATTGTTTGAAGAATGTTTTATGATGAGTCAATAAACACAAAGTTGTCAAATTATCTGCATTGCTGCTGTTTTATTCTCAGTCTTTTCCTTAACTCAAGTCTTGATCAAATTTTTGTTTTTGCTGTTAAAATGGGGAAGGTCGTATGATAAAGAACATTTAACAACATTAAATCAGCATTATGAAAATAAGCAATACATCAATGTATTAATGGGGGGGGGGGGGGTAAAAATGTATATAATCCAGAAAATTAAAGTGTAGTGTGATTCTAAATTATGAATAGAAATGAACACGACGACCAAGGACGTTTTTCAAATTTTCCAGTTTATTGTCGTGTACAATGTATAATTTAGTGCAGTGAAATCAACACTTTATTAATAATAAAGAAAAAAATGAAGAAAATATCCACAAATGGAAAAGATGAGCAAAATAATAAATTACAAAAAAAGTATAAAATGTCCAAGAATAGAAAAATGAGAAAGTCCACAAAATAACAAAAATGAACATAATGACCAAAAGAATATATAGTGTACCAAATACCCCATAAATTCAAATAAATGATGAAAATGTTAAAAAAATGAATAAAAAACGATGTGACAGAAATAAAGAAGATAATATATCCTGTATTAAACAAATTAGCAAAAGTAAACAAAAGAATCAGGAAAATTGAAAATAATTAGTAAATTAATTCACAACATGAAAAAACAAATGGACAAACTTCACAAAATAATCAAGATGATAAAAGTGAACAAAATGAAGAATCAAGAGACAAACTGCACAAAATAAGATGAACAAAAATGAGCAAAATGATGAACCGACATGAATCAAACAATTAAAAAAATGAAGAAAAAGTGAAATATATTATAAAAAGCTGCACATGATAACCAACGGAATGAATAAAAGGGAACAAAATAATGGGAAAAAATCAATTGGACAAAACTGAGCAAAATAAATGAAAATAAAATAATGAACAGAAATTATAAGAATATGGCAAATAAAAAAATCAAGACAATGAACAAAAGAATGAAAAATATAAAGAACAAAATTTAAAAAATGATCAAAAAATTAACAAATATTAAACAGGGCTATGAACAGTGAATGCAGACCCACTAATAATGACCATTTTGAATAATTAAACCCATACATAAACCCATCGATGAATAAATAGAGGTGAGCGGAGGTGAGGGGGCTTCGACCTGAAACCCAGCAGACAATGTAGCTGTAGACTGACACACAGAATCCTACACTGTATGCCAGGTCCAGAACAAACCCACCTGCCCTCATCTGGGTTTCTGAAGGCAATTATCTCCACAGGGGAGGGGGATCACTGCACAACACGAAACCACTTAACATTTAAAACAACGCACTTTCCAAAAGATCACATTCTGGAAAAATTCACCTCTTTGCAAAACCCAGACTGCTATGAATGATTGGCAAACAGTGTGGATGTGGCGAAATAAATAAAACATGTAATCACACAGTGCCAGTACCAAGCAGTGGGGGGAGTGGGGGGGGCCCGCTGTAAGATGAACCAGTAATTGATCCCACTGCACAGATCCCACTCCTGTGCTTTATGGGAGACGTGATTACTTCAGAGGCTCGGGAGGGGAGTGATATAATGCAACAGGAGATGTGGTCATTAGCACGGCTGATTGTGTCATAGTGCAGCCTGTCAGAGGCAATATGCAAAGAGTTGCGTTAGCATAAATGCAATGTTAATGCTTCACACTGACATTCAAGTCTCATTTGTGAAGGTGTGAGTGAAAATATCTTGTAGAGAATATCGTGTAAATCTTGGCAAAATGTGACTGTTTGGTCCCTCTTCATTGGCTCCTGTGGCTTTGTAAAGCAATGCAAGCAATCTAACACGGATGAAAACGTAATCTCACGGAGGTGAGAAAAATACTCGGGTACTATAACAGAGTATCTACACAATTTCAAAAAAATGCTTCAGATAGTGAACAGATATGTAAAATATTCTAAATGAACAAACAAAACATAACCAACGTAATCAAGAAAATGAATGGAATTGAATCAAACACAAGTGGAGTAGGTTTAGCTCTATAATTATTTCAGGTTAAGGGAACTATGGCGAAAAAATGTATTACAGTCAATGGCAAAAGGCAGTTTTTTTTCGGTTTAATTATGCCATCGTCTGCGCATATGATGTCTGTATTTAAAGCCAATTTTACAAGTCAAGAAAGTAGCAGTTTGTTGTAAAACTATTCCCATAAGACTGGGAAAAATAAAGACTCCAAACAGGAAGTAGCTCTATTGACACTACTACCATAATGTCATCTCTTTAATGTCTGCTCAGAGCTCAGAGTTTGTGCAGCTCAACATGAGTGTAAGTTTTAACGTTATCCTTTAAATTGATAAAGATCACAGATGTACAGTACATTGTGGCATAATTCCGTTGTGGTTAGAATATTGTCTTCCACTTGCCATTGACTGTAATGTAATACTTTTTTCAAACGTTATGTCCCATATGTCAAAACCGAAAGGGGAGGGACTTTGGGGGGCTCTCTGTAGACTTCTTTTTCTAACCACACACTTCACGACCCTCTCCTTGAGAACCACTGCTGTGGACAGATTTTCTTTCTCTGCTTAGACTCCAGAGGCTGCTGACCCTCGACTGATTGCACTGAATTTACCAGAGCAGTGACTGTAAATGAATGTTTTTGCACACGTGTTGATGGATGACTTCATAATGCTACAGGAAGGAAAAACACCTAAAGCGTTCACGCCACGAGGCCAGAGACCCGCCCCAAGCCATGACCCCTCCTAAGCTGTAGTTGCTATGATACCGGTGGTGCCCCCCTCCTCGACCTGTAGTTGCTATGTTACACTGTGGGGCTTGGGGGGGAGGGGGGGATGTTTGAACCAGGATAGATGCTACAAATCTCAAAGGTGTCACCAGGTTTAATTGATCACAAGGGGAGCGGAGCAGCCGGGGTCCAACACATGCTGTCAACACGCCGACGTCCCCACACTGTGAACAGTGTAGGAGAAGGTGTCGTCGCACGAACACTAATCACCACGGAGACCCTCCCCCTTTCAGCAGCATCTGTCACCAGCTCTGTGCATACCGTCTCATGACCGTAGCGAACCAAACAAAGCAATATATTATAGTCACTTAACAAAATGGATTGTTTTATTTGGTTTAAAAAAAAAAATTGTTGATTGTTTTGCTCAGTTTTATTTATTTTTGTAAATTTCCTTATTTATTTGTTAATTTTTGGGATAATTTTGTTGTTTTATTTAATTTTTATGGTGATTTTTTTTTTTATGTATTTTTGTTAATTCTCTTTATTTATTTGAGTGTTATTTGCATTTTTCATGTTACTGATTTTTTTTTTTAAATAATTTGAGAATTCATTGTGTGGATTATTACTTTTATTTGTTCATTTTTGTTCATTTTGTTGATTATTTTGTTTTTCATTTGTTTTTTTATTCATTGTGATAATTATATTCATTTTGTACATTTGCATCAATTTTTGTATCCATTTGAAATTTTGTATTAATTTTTGTTTATTTTGCTGATTTATTTTCATGTGTTGATTATTTTTGATTTCCTGCTTATTTTGTCATTTTCTTTTGTGCACTTTGTAGATCATTATTATTGTGTTCATTTTTATTTCTGCTGGTGACCATAGTACTGTTTTTTGTCTTACTCTTCATCTTATAAATGTATTGTTATTTTCTTGTTTATTTTGCACAGTATTTTTTCCATTTTGTTGATTTACTGCATATTCTTGTTTCTTCTTATTTACATTCAAAGTGTGAAGTACATAAAATGATATGTCTTTGGATTCATTTGCAGTTAGAATGGAAAAATATGGTAGTAAATAATGATTTTTTTTCTTATATTTTAGAGTTAGTGCTCTTACTGTGTTAGAGCTATGAGTACAAGTACACTTTATTTTCAGAAGTTTATTGCAAAAGAGCTTCACTAAATATCCATTTTACATTTAATATAACCTCGCTATTATGTTGAATTAGATACTATTGAGCACAGTTTCATTTTCCTGGTCAATGAGTTTTTGTGCTGTATGTTCTTATGCTTGGTATTTATACTGCAGCTAAATTGGAACAACAGCAGAGTGAAAAATCTGCCTCTCCTGCCCCCAAAATGTAATTAGAGGAGATGAGAACAGAAATGTCATGGCTATTGATCAGAGCGAGTGGGGGCGAAAAGGCACTGGCCAGTCCCCATGTTTAACGACTAATTAAAGGGCCTCATTAGGAGGGCAGGGGCTGGGGTTGATTGTCTGCAGGCCAGAGACGCTGCAGCCCCAGTCATCATGCCCAAAGACGGCACTCTGCACTCCTTTGTGGAATGTGAAAGATTTGTACAGAGGCCAGTGAGCATTTAAACAGCTGGCACGGAGACGTCTGTGGTCAGCAGCATGTTAACATTGAAATGCAAACACAGAAAAGGATAATTATGTGTTTATGTGTGTGTGTGTGTGTGTGTGTGTGTGTGTTTACAGCATTGTTTTAACTTACACTCACTTGATGATGACAGAGATGAGGTTGTAATGTTTACAGGAAAGTAAATGTCGGCATTTACTGTATGTTGAGTTGACATGCTTGAATTGGCTGCATATATTCAGTTATGACATTATGTATTCAGATTTTTTTTTGAAAAGGATAAACAATCGGATCTAGCCCTGTATCCACAAAGATTCCCATTGCAAAGAGTGACTCCTAGTGAAGAAATGCAAGGAGAATTCAGAGATTTATGGATTTATGTGTAGATGCTTATGAAGTTAAATATTGTTCATAAAGCATCTTAACCATTAAAAGAGTTTCTAAGTTGACAAACTGTGACCAGTCGTGAGGAGGACTTCTAGGAAGCTAAAGGGCTTCTTTAGCAGAGGAGAAAATGGAAGAAAAACTAAGAGTCATAATTACAGTTAATGAAAACTAAGACAAAGATTGAATCCAGCACTTGTAAAATATTCTCTAAACTCAGACTCAATGGATAGATTCATGAAAATTTCAAAACCACAGTAATTCTACCAAATACGTTTTCTACATTTTATAGCTACACTTAAAAGCTTACTTATTATAGATTCAACAGAAACATTTAGTTGTTTTAAATGCCCACGATTGGTCCTGCTGATTCGCTATTAATTCTTTGCACATTTTCACATAAAGGCCTTGTTGGACAGGATTGATCTGCCAATCACAGCTTTCCAAATCGTGTCATACATAGCTACAGGGTCGACTCTGACTCCTCACTGTGATGGAAGTTTTAGGACATGCTCACTCATTCCCAATCATGTTTCTCACTTCAAGCACAGATAGTTTGAGTAATGTGAATGCAACCAAGCTGATGCCCTGGCATGGTTGGAAAAGACCACATTGCAGCATGGTTGCTCATGCATAAATACGAGCATGTGGACACAGTGTATATCAGATATACCTACAGAATATATCTCGTCTCCTGCTGCTTCTACATTCTAGTGCAATTAAACTGAAAAGCAACACCTTCCCTAATGGAGAGATCCAGTAAAGTCTGTATGTGACCAAAAATGACACAAACCTAAGCCACAAAATCAGTAAAGTTGTATATATGATATTATGACATGATCTCCTATGTACAGACCTATCTGCGCCTCAGTGTGCTTTGAGCTGTGGCAGGGTGGCTTGAGTGTGGGTACACCCTCAGTTCAGACCTTGCTAAGAGTCGCTCTTAGACCTCTCCTAATCACCTCTTGCCAGAGGTTTTTAGCCTATGTTAGGACCTCTCTGAGAGAAGACTAAGAAGAGGATTATGTTTGGTGTACATCTGATATTTAGGGCTACCGGCCCTGATATTTACTAGTAACTCTCGGGACTTACAGTATGCATCCTGTTTAAGTCATTGTGATTGTAGATGTTAGATATTCATCCCTAAAAAGCTTCAAAGTCATAACCAAATATGGAAACAGCAGCTTTACAAACTACAAAACAGCCTTTGTTACTTTTCATGCCATTGCTCTATTTGTGTTACAGTGTCAGGAGCCCTCTTTGTATGCTGAGGCAGAATAAAATTCTATTTTAGACCAAGTCATAAGGCTGCTTTCAGCATGTTGCAAAAGTAATACTTTCCCATTTAGTACCATACCTGAGTCACAGAGCAAAGATGAAGGCACATGCCAAACTTTGATTACAGGAATGGTAAATGGTCTTGCATTTTGGGTTTTCCTATCCTACAGCACATGCAGAGCCGGGGGTCGAACCAACCTTCCGGTTCATGAACGACCTGCTCTACCTACTGAGCCACAGCCGTCCCAGGACTTGTTTTGCCTTCTAATGTACTGCTGTATTCCATCCATCCATTTTCTACCCCTTAATCCTCGTGAGGGTCGGGGGGGGGGGGGGTGCTGGAGCCAATCCCCCCTGCCCCCCCCCCCCCCCCCCCCCCCCGCGCGCTGGAGCCTATCCCAGCTGACTTGAAATTGCTGTATTGAGTTATGCAAATTAGTAATGATAACACAAAGGTCTCCCAATAGCTTTTAAAAGTCCAGTAGGAAGTATTTGTGTGTCTCCATGTACTTTTGTGTTTGTATTGGAGCTCGTTATTTTTTGATATTGGTTAACTACATTAATAAACTGCTGAAGGTGATTTTGCTTGTTAACAAACACTATGCACCATGTGTTGGAATGTCTCATACTTGTTAAAGTGGGGCTGGGTGATAAAACAACTACTATTGTTATGGATTCTTATTGTGATAAATATATTTGCCACAATTTCTATTTTTGTTGTGTCTTTCAGGTTTATTTTGTTCACATTCTCTGTTAAAACTCCTCCGGTTGTTTCATCATTTTATTGTTTCACATATTCTGATGATTTATCATTGTCATCTTTTAAAATAAGAACTCCCATTTGCACTCATTTTCTCTAGTTTTATTTATTAATGTGTGACCCAGCAAATGTTATGCACTACAAATAGCCATTTAAAGAAGAACTATGTGTGTGTTTGTGTCCTGTTATAACTTGTTTCATGCTTTACTTCATTTCCCTTTTATGTTTTAGCATCATTTTTTCATTTTGCTGTGTGGTTTCTTCAGCTTTCACTAAACATAAAAGGAATGACTCAACATTTATTTTGATGTTTTCTTATCAACTGATGTGAAAATGTTTGTTGTGATGAAACTTTTTGACTGTACTGACCATATCTAATTTAAAGCCTCATTTTTGGATCCTCACAATGCTAACTTCCATCAGCTCAGAAATTATGTTTGTTAATGTCAACAAATGTCCAGCTCCTAGCGCAGCACAAACTGCACCACACACAACCTTTTATGCTGTTGTTTTTATAATTATTTCTTAGGAAACGAACTAAAGACATCAAAGTGACAAATGTTCAAGCTTCTCCTGACTTTTTACTTCACAAATCTGTCTCAGAGACTGTGTGCAGTTCAGCCTCCTGGCATAGTGGACAGAAATCAAAGCTAACTTTATTTACTGCCTCACTCACAAACTGTGACAGCAACATTTTTTGACCTCGCAGCGATTTCCCTGCCTCCGCTTCCAATCAGCTTTGTGTTTATGGCTCCACGGTGTTCCAGATGCCTTGAAGTGTTTTTATGGCACCACCAGCACATAGAGGTTTTTACAGTTGTATATGCTCAGCCATCTCTATCTCGGCATAGACAGAGACATATGACAAAGTTCTGAACAAGATAAAGAAGTGGTGTGGACTAAGTGAATTACATAAGAGTGATGGATGGAAGCGGAAGAAGCAAATGAGTGATCCTGGACCATGATGCATCTGAGCTGAGGTTTCCCGCACACTCGGTACCAAGCAGAAGGCATTGCAATACAGCACTGCAGATGGAGGCAGAATGTGGCAAAAGGGCGTGGAGGCTCCAGGCTGACTTTGAAACTAATTCAATGGCATGTTCTCCACTGCTTTGCCATATAATGAGATTTGAACACAGACATTTGGTCGTTTTGATTAAAGTGTCCAGTGAAATGGAGGTTATCAGGAGACAGATTCCTCCAGCTCTGACTGTAATGGAGAGTCTTATCACCGCCTTTGTCATTATTGTTTCCTTAATAGCAAATGATGCTTGTGTTGGGCCTTGGTAGACCTTTTTGGGAGTCCAAAATAATGAAGTGTGAAAGCATTGAGAGCAGTTTGAGAATACTAATTAAATCATGTGGGATTCCAGGTCTGTACACATTTTCCCCAAGTTGAGTAATTGAATAACTTTACAGCAAGTAGAACAGTTTGTCACCATGCAGCCTTGTCTGCTTGTTCATCGTGCTGGATTTTGCCACAGGTGGCTGCAGAAGATGTAAAACAAAGTTCTGTTGGTGGTTTGCCTCCTTGAACCCCGAATAGGATTTGTTTTATAGTTCATAGTTTTCTGAGGGTGGCTTTAAGCCAAAACAGAAATAAATGTTTCAGCACATAGCAGCCATCCTGTTGTGCTCAAAGTCAGGAGTTTGAACAGTGGGGGAATGTTTGTATTGGCTCAACTGGGAAAATGGGCGCAGCGCTGTTAGCCATTGGAAGGTCTTCATTGGTCAACTCTGCATCAGTGACACTCCATAAACCAGAGTGTAGCCTGATTTTTGAGTAATGCGCTTTTACTGTGGCTCTCCTGGGATTCACATTAAAATGCCACGCATACATATTTCTTTAATCCAAACATGATGCAGTGTTTTGTTAAATATGTGCAGTACAAGTGTTATGAATGTTAATTATTTGTCTCAGTTTGACAAAGCACCAAGCCAATGCTTTTCTTGTGTGTGTTTCTCATGATTTACATTTTAAAGTTGCTTTTTTTTCAACTTGTCTGTGCAATCAGACAAGTTGAACAGCAGCTCGAGATCATTTTGTCGTTCATGCTCGGAGCCTCTTCCTTTATAATTCTCGTGAATCTACCTCTATTCTTTTTCCATATCTTTACAGTGATTTTTTTGTAAATCATTATAATAATGGCACAACGTGGTCTTTATTCAGTCCTTCTTTTGTCCGCCCTCGCTGTCCTGACCCCTTTCTGCTGCATCTTCTCCTTATACATCATGATTAGGCATTGATTTTTCTTTTTTTTTTGCTGCACATTTGTTAGCTAATTTCTATTTTGTAGTGACCTTTTACCCTCACAACTACATTTTTAGCATGAATCTGTTAGTGAAGGATGAAGCTCATGGCCTGATGTGTTTGGCACGATTTGAGTAATGACTTGTATTACTGCGTGACGTCTGTTTTATGATCAGGGAAAAAACAGTTGTAATGTAAAGGAGAACATCGGTGTCTTTTTTCATGCTAATGCCTACCACAGATGCTGGATAATTTACATTGGTTTTTATAAACTGTCTTCATATAAAATGTTGATGAATCTGATTTAAAATTTCTAAGCTACAAATACAATTTAAATCTGAAACTCAGAAAATGTAAATATTGTTGAAGGAATAAAATTGTCCATTACTTTATTTATAAAGATGTGTGGCAGAGTTGAATGTTTTTCCTTCTGAAGGAAGTCTGTAATGTACTATAACATCTCACTAGCAATTTAACAGATTGCAGTGTAATTTGGCACATACTTTCACTCATATGCCAGGATGAACTATCAGTCATGAGTCACCAGAATTCGTGGTGTCCTCTCCATTCTTTTTGTTCAGTGTTCTTATGGTATCTCAATAATTTTAGAAAATAGGCACAAACCTTCAGTTTCACTTGAAGATGAAGTAATTACATTTTCATGGTCAAAGATCAAGGGTATATTGATGCAAAATGGAAAACTGTCCTTACATTCTGATGTAAGGTCAGTGTGCCATAGTTTTCTTTGACATATGAAAAGTAGGGTTGAAAAGTTCATATGATACAAAAAAGGAAATGCCCCCAGTGAACATGGATGCATCTTTTGAACTTAAAGGAATGTGGTCTTGATTTTGGTGTGCACTTCATATCAGCTCCCACCGAGACTGCTTGCAAAGTAAAGAGTTCTGCAGAATGTCAGATGCAAAAGGATTAAAAAAATAAGTGGTTGCCATACATGGTGTAGAAAAGGCAAAGCAAGAGAAGACTTCTTTTAAAACAAAAGCAGATTCTTACACTTTAACTTATTCTTACAATTTAACTTATTCTTGCATAATTGTAAAATGGCTCGTTGTTAATTTCATGCAGTTGAAAATTCAGACAAAATAGTCTAACGCAGCTCTGTTGGTATGCTTTATTATGTGCTGGTGAACATGTACACATGCAGATTATGACCACATGCTCTAACCTTCTGTTGTGTACTTTGAACATTGATTTTTATTGAAAACAGTTGCCTGTTGAATTACAGCATGATGCTTTTTCCGTGGTAATATTTGCTGTGTATTCTTCAACACAACACATGTATGTCAGACGTCACTGCTGGAAACATTCTGTTTGACAAAACTGCTTTTGTTAAGATTGTACTTGGGTAAAAAAATCACATCAGGTAGAATTACGCATTTGGTTTCACTGCAGTTTACAACTTTAGCCACTTTGACACAGTACATTAAGTAGATCTACTTTTTAGTATCTACAATTTGACACTACTCATTTTTTCTTCTGAGCCATTTTTCAGACTTTAATTTTAAATCTCTGTGGTAGATTGCACCCATTTAGCAATGTAAGTGACTTACTATGAACAGTTTGAAGGATCAGTGTGCAATGCAGTACATTAACCATGGTTTCTCTTGCCAAAACCTGACTTTCTCTGCATGTGTTCTGAATAAAAATGTCAGCCATTGACTTCTTTTTTTACTAAAACCTCTGCTTCAGAAAAATGTGAAGGTGACATAATTTTGGATTGTTAAAAGCAGCCATTTCTTCATGTCCTGCAGGGCTGAAGTGTTGTGATTTTGAATATTCTATATGCGCTTTCTGATCAGAGAATACACTGTAAAATGATTACAGTGAAAATGAAAATATGATGTATAATGGTTCTGCAGTTGAATACTTCTACTGTTGGAGGAACATGGCAGCAATACTGTAGTTCAAGGAGACAGTATAACGTTCTTTATCAGTGCATATTGTATGTAGCATTTGGCTGCATTCTCAGTAATACCTTTTCCTTGACTCTTGACAACCCATCAGGGTGTTTGGTCAACTTCAAGTTGAATGCAAATTTGCCTTTTTCATTCTAGCTTCGATAGTACAAGTGTTCTCTAATGTTTTAATCATCTCTGCCCCAGAGCAAAGCAGCTACAGACGTGGATAAAATTGTTGGTCCCTTCTGTAAATGACAGAAAACCCACAATGGTCACAGAAATAACTTGAATATGACAAAAGTAATTATAAATAAAAATTTTATGAAAATTAACCAATGAAAATCAGACATTGCTTTTGAATTGTAGTTCAACAGAATTATTTT
>JAQQAE010003088.1:0-20892 GCA_029823295.1 Pseudamia nigra | reverse complement strand
AAATTCATTTTCCTGATTGTTTTACTCAGCTTTGTCCTAATCTTGTAAGATTTGTATTTTATTTCAAAATTGTGCTAATTTTTGTTCATTTTCTTTGTATTTATTCATTTTTGAACACTCTATGTATTCTGTTGTTATTCTTCTTCATTTTCTTGATTATGGTATTCATTTTCTAAATTATTTGCATCAGTTTTGTCTTAATTTTTGTTAATTTTTTCTTCTTTTTATTTTGTGCTTATTTTGTTCATTTTGATTTCTTGTAATGTGTTACTTCCATCAATGGATAAAGCCACAGGAGCCGCTCCAGAAGGTGCTAATCCTGGAGAACCCTGGTCTGAGGAAAGACAAGCACGCTACAGTAAAATACGGGTGACTGAGGTAACTGCAGTGAGATAGATATATACGTACAATGCTCATAACGTACAAGATTCCAGGCTGTCACATGTGCTCTGTCAAAGCTGTATGAAGAGCTTCTACAGCCTGTCTCCTCCATCGAGGGACCTGGGAATAAGTGCTCTGTACTTATTTTCACAGGCCAGAGGCTCTTGAGTCTGTCCCCTGCTCTACTGTAGATGGAACACGGAGATAGTCAGGCCATCCATATTCTTCAGACAGACACTGGAGAGCATCTTTTATACAGTATGTGGCCACTGAACCTCATACAACTGTCCGTCAGTATTCTTCTTGTACTACATCTTGATAAAGTCCCCCATTGGACAGGCTTGGATCTCTGGAAAGCATGTCATTGATGTAATCACACACAACTGCACGCACATAATACATCTTGCGGAGAGAAAACATTGACATTCAGAGCAGGAATTGCCTAAATCCAGCTCTAATATGAAATGCTCTGTATTCCTATGCAGTGTTAACAATACATTGTGTAAAATGTTGGACATGAGGAATATATATATAAAGCACTTAAGTTTAACAGCTCTCCAGTGGAGTGCCCTGCATCGCCTTAGTCACTAGATTACATTCACATGACTCTCTCCCTCTGAAGCTGAATGCAGTACTTGCTTTCTGTGCATTAAATTTGATCTGTACTAGAAAGATGATTAAAATTAGCATCTGTTTCATTGTTAAGGAAGTCAGGCAGGCTGGAACCAATTCCCAGGAAGCATAGAGAGAGAAAGACAAAAGACAGAAAGGCTAAAACAGTGAGGTGAGAGAAGGAGCAATAAAGAGAATGAGAGAGAAGAAAACACCAATATCAAGAGAAAAATCAGAGCAATAAAGAGCATGAGTGGACAGAACAGTAATAACTGAAAAAAAACAAAGAAAAACAGAATCCTTTGCTCTTTTCAGTATGACCAATGCCAAAACCAGGAAGATTTGAATTCCTCTGGCATGGCTTTTACATCGCATTAGTTTTTTTTCTTTAGACCGCACACATAGATGATGAGGCTAAGAGAGGGACGCTGTGGTTTGACTGCTTTAAAAGCGATCATACTGAGCTACGAGTTTAGTGAAGCAGTAAAATGAGGCTTCGGCAAGCAAGCCAGCCCCTCTCAATCCAACTAAGAGATGGAACTGAAACCTCTCAATGATAAGTATGCTGTGGCAGAGAATATGATGAAAATGATGCCCACATCAGAGTCAGCACAAGCGCAGCAGAGGCCAGGCCGAATATTTCCTTCTATCACCGCACTCGGACATTTCTAGCCTTGGGAAGTAGGGGGCAAAGCACGAGGTGGGGTGGAAGTCAGTCTTCAAGCCAAACATAACAGCCCTGCTCCTGCTCTGCCCCAGAAACTGAATCAGCAGTAGGCAAAACATATAATCATACTCCAGCAAAAAAACAGCAATAATAGGGAAGAGAAAAACGATAAAAATCGACTATTTGCTACCCACAAGAAAATGTAACGAAGGGGAAAAAAGACCCATTCAGCATTTCATCAGTAACATAAATAGGAGCAGCTGTGGCAGACTAACATGCTGAAGTGGGCTAATTAGGACACATGGTGGTTGGTTCTCTGCTGTTTCAGTCTGGCTGGGACCATTTTGGAGTCAATGAGATAGTTTTCCCATTAGTCTGGAGTATTTTACCTCCATACACACCTACAGCACCTACAAAGTCAAGCAAAGTTAGTCAGCTTTTCTCAAGGACTCTTCCCTTTAAGTAACCTGGTACACATGGTGACTTTAGTTACACCTGAGCATAGGCCACAATGGCCTTGACGTCTTCGAAAACACTTCTGCCTTCCTGTTCCCTCCCTCCCATCCAGTTTCCTTTTCTCTTCCTGTCTGACTCAGTGTCAGAAGTAACAGTCTCAGACCACCCTGTTTTTGCACAGCAGTCAGGGTTGATCAGTCTTGAAGTCGATGTGTAGTTGAAGCTGCTTACAGCATATACTTTTAATTGTATGTATTGGATGTATATTTTTGTCATCTGATTCAGAAAAGTCACCCCATGTCATCATCTTAATGAGATCCATTAGCACTGATGCTAACCTCTCTTGTCTCTGTTCTGAAGTGCAGGGAAAGCGTGGGCTGTTGTGTAGTATGTGTCAAATTAAGCCTTACATCTACAGTATTTTATTAACATAGTTATTCTGCTGTTAATTTCCTCTCAGTTGGAGATATTTGGCTATGAAGCCTCTTTATGGCCAAATATTCCAAGTAGTTCAACACATTATTTGGAACACCTTTCCTCAAGTGCAGTGAGAAATAGGACAAAACTATGTAAAAGTGACTCATGCTGTAGAACGAACATATAAACATTTTAATTTGCTTGCCTTTCTTTTTCTGAGGCTGCACTAGAAAGTACAAAGAGCACAAAGAGAGGTGGAGACTGTTTACCTTGACAAACAGCTACCGTACATGTCAAGTCCTTCAGACTGCCAGGCATGCTGCATTTCAGTCATTCATATACTAATTCTTTGTACAAGACAACCCACAAACACTGTGGCCTTGGTAAAATAAACAAAGGCAAGGTGCCCTTTATCAGCCTTGTCAATGTCTGCATGCATGGAATCCATGAAGGATTTACACTGTGGTACGAAAAGACATCATTGCATGTGCACAAGTATGTGCTTTGCTTAAGGTGAATGTGCTGACATTTCCCAACATCGAAGCCAAATGCCAGCCCCTCTGGCATCCCCCACCCTGCTCACTCTCACCGTTTCTCACCCTCCTGCCCTATCAAATAAACAGGAGCGAACAGAGACAGGAAGCAGAAGGGAGGAGTATGGACTTCACGGCGATACAGCTTTGTACCGTCAACTGAAAAACTCTGAAATACTGCAACTGTACCTCATGTCCTGCAACAAAAGAAAATATGCAGAATTATAGAAAATACCCAGAATCCAATACAAACCAAAGCCATAATTGCAGAAAATTTATCTGTTGAACATTAAGCTGTACATGATTTGTAACAAAACGCATTTTCACCTAGTTGCCCCTGTCAAGATGAACATGCTCTGGAAAGTGTTTAGAAGCAGTAGAGGCTTACGCAAAGTCCTTTACAGTAAACACTGTTCCAACAGGCTTCTGCAATAAGAAGAATCTCCCCACAAACCAAACTTCACTTTTTTCTCTCTTTTAAGTCAGGAAATAAAGGATATCTGGAGGAATTGGAGCGGCAGTGGCAGTTACACGTTTTGTATCCTATGAATTCACCTTCAGTGTGAATGAGCTGCTGGATCACAGAAGCTCCCTGAGTGTAAATCCCTAACTGTTGCAGATTAAGATAAGAAAGGATGCTCATTTATCACTTTCAAGTTCAAACCTGCCCAATCATCTGCCTTTCTCACTCTTTCCGCTCATTTTACTACCCCTGCTTTTTACGACTCAGCTAGGGAGAGAAACGCTTCAGAGCAATCACATTTAATCAACATCTTCATGGACAACACAGACACTTCAAGTCCTCTGCAGCAGAAGGCTTGGTTGTCACACTCAGAATAATTGTCTTGGATGCACCGATTTATTCCACTTAAATACAGCAGGAAAGACAATGTCTGACCTACATTGCAACTAATGTGTGAAGATGTCGTGATTTTGTGATTATGCGTCCCATGTGGTATAATATCCCATCATGTCATTTAATCTATGTAAATGATGTCCTTTGCATCTAGTGCAGGTTATGCTGAGACAGTGTTATCAAGTTTCACATTTCATTGCTTATGACAGAGGCATAGTAATGTGTCAGTCTGGGTGAGCTCCTGCTGTTCCGCTGAGTACATGCAGTGTTTCCCTTTGATAGCATGGGGCATTGGAAGTAAGAACAGTGAAACAACAACAGCTAACTTCCCCAATGATAGAGTCAACATGATAATGTTTGGCTGGCAGGGAGAAACACCAGTCATCCCGTAGGCACACTGTGATTGTAGCTCTATATACTGTAGCTTGTACAGAATGAGTCACAATGGCCATTACGTTTATGTAATTTGATAAGAGTGGTTCCTTAAAATACAGTGAGCGCACAACAGCATTTAATATTCTTCAGTATCAGACACATTCAACAAAGGTCTGTGGTCTACAAGCTTAAAGGTCAGGCTGAGGTCACAATAAACAACTAAAGCAGTTACATTCATAAAGTGTTATTAACCATTCTGCCCTCAGCGTGTTTTTAAATTTTTACTTCACATTTAGCTCAGACTTTGTGTGGCCTTTATGACAAGCTGGCTCGTTTTTAAGTACCTTTCATCCCCTTTTCTCCCACTGGTCTCAGTATGTGGATCAGAGTCATGTATTCATGCATAAACACAACTGTTACCCTTGGGGTGAATTCATTTCCCTTGGCCTAGACACTATAAATCACCTTGAGCCAAAGAAAAGAGTCTGGAGTTGTAGGAATGGCGACAGTAGATTCAAACTTTTTAATGATACTTGTAAATCTCTCCTCCCATCCACTTTCACGACCACCAAAACATCACATTTGAATGTTTCCGAGTAACATTTGTGGTTTTTGCAAGCAGCAGTTGTCTCATTCAATGTAATTGTTCCCCTTTATACATGTATCAACAATGGTAGGAAATAAGACAACACACTGCGTCACATTCTACTGTATGTTTTGAAGCTGTGGGAGTTTCAAGATCTTTCATCATCAGTTTAGCACAATTTACTTTGGTCTGCAATAGTAGAAGAAGTTCAAGAAGATGCATATACTGTATGTGTTTGTGAGAGAGGAGGATCAAGACGGAGCAAGAAAGGGGAGGACTGTTCCAGACAAGCTTTTCTGTTTGCTATCTCTCTCAGGAATGAATTTAAAGGGCCTTATTTCCCCTCTTCTTCCATTCACTACCGAGAGCGGAGAATGTTTTAAGGCTCCTGTATAACAGTGAGAGGAGCAATCCACCAAGATAAAGATAAGGCGGGCTGCAAAATAGTAACAAAAGAGCACAGATGCAGGCATCTACATGTCGCCAAGCCTTGAAGCAAAATGAGAAAATGTCAATGGTGTGTTTCACAAAGTAAGTTCAACACATTAATAGTGATTTTCCACCACATGGTAATTGATCATCTCTGCTCTGCTTTTTTTGGCATCACCTCTGTCAAGGTTCAAAGCAAAATGAGGTGATACTAAAAGGTTACATGGAATGCATCAGACGACTGTTTAGTTGGAGATAATCATCACTATGACTGTTTCATTGTAGAGGATAGGAATGAACAAACCTGCCATTGTTATACATGGCAGCCTATGTTACATTCAGTTACACCAGGGGTCTGCAACCTGCGGCTCCATGTGGCTCTCTAGCGCCTTAGCAGTGGTTTTGTCCGAGGATGGAAGTAACAAATTATGACAGTCTCTTATTTGTGACTGAACAATTTTATTTTCTTAAACTACATTCTAAAACAAGTCTCAATAAAATGTTGTGATCTCCAGTGCTAAGGCTACAAGTCAGATGCCCGTTGAATTTATACTGTAGATAATAGTGCTGCCCCATAATTCAAAGTCAAATGAACTCAGTGATTTTCAGCAATTGAAATGAATTTTAAAAATTCACAAAATGAATAAAAAAATAGACTAAGCATTCAATTACAATGAGCAATGATGGCACAAAACTAAACGAAACAATCAAGGAAGTGAATAAAACAACATAATTAAATAAATTGGCAAAAATTAACAGAAGTTGAATGACAAAGTAAAGAAAATGAGCAAGAATGAATAAAGTAAACGAAAAATAACAAAATAAGCTTTCTGCCCAGGAAGTATATTACTTAGGAACAAGCAGCGGTGGCCTTGGGTGCAGGCCACCAGAGCTAGGCTTTAGATACAGACAGAGATAACAATATTTTCCTAGCCAGTTTGCAGTAATGATAGCACTTAAGGCCTGTCAATATTATCGGAAGAAAATGTATTACTTATATATCTTTGTTTCATTGGAAGTGTTTTTGTGGGAAGAAGAAAAATGACAAGATGACAGATCAGCATTCAATTCTAACCAGGAGCTGGGTTGGCTCTTGTTTGGCTGGGACCATTGTTAGTATTTTTTTGAATAATGGAGAATTTTTTAATTACCTCATCTGAGGTATTTCACATTTTATTTATTCTTTAACTACTTTGCACAATGCACACTCACTGGTACATATTACAACACAAATGTCTTATTTGTTGCATGTGGTAATAAGCGCCCCAGGCGCTTGTGTAATGGTCTTGTCTTCACAACGTCCATAATCTACCTGAGTTGCTGAGTTTAGCAGTTTTTAATGTAAGTTTAATTTTTGGGCAAATTATCTGATGAAGTGCTGCTGTGCTGGGGTTTGATTGACATGTCGCTATGGTAACTAGACTCGCCAGTGGAGTCGGACCCTTGTATGTGCTATTTATTCAATATGGGCATAGTTGTACATGAGATCCGCTCAACTGCAGTTGTGGGTGAGTGTTTACAGTAACAACGCCGTATTATGACTTTGTTTGGCACTGCTTGAAGTTTAACCATGTCCGTTTCTGTGTTGTTCTTCTGTCGGTTTTTATGGTGTGTTCTGTTCTTGTTCTTGTTCTGCTTTTGCTGTTGGGCTATACTGTGCAATGATTTCTGGTGGTACTGCTCCATATTGTGTGTTCAGATACATTTTGTGGTTCTTTGCTGACTCACTCACTCACTCACTCACCAACTGACTGACTGCCTGACACACACACTTGTCTACATTACTGCTGTGAAGCCTAGGAAAGATTTTTATTTCAGTAGGACTATGTATGCATTGTGAAAATCCCCTAATATTTTAATGGCCTTGTGCATTACTGGCTACTATGCATTGATGCCATGGGTGTTGTGTCTGTCTGTCTGTCAGTGTCCTTGTGATTGTATATTTATGCCAACTGAGATGTACACTCACTGACAAAGAATTTCCCTAAGGGGCCAATAAAGTGTCTTAATTTAGCTTAACTTAATAAGGCAAAGCAACAAAAATAACACTGATACACAAGTGAATAAAGTAATCAAAGCAATGGCCAAAAATGGAAAAAAAGAAACTCCCCAAAACGAAGTAAATATTTAATTGACGGACTCAACAAAAGTTGACAAAAATTTAGAAAATTAACAAGGTGGGCAAATATTTTTGTGGCTCTAGAAAGATTTTTTTAAAACTTTCTGTCCAAAAATGGCTCTTTAGATTGCAAAGGTAACCAACCCCTGATTTCTACTAATTTAGTATCGTATTTTCCGGATTACAAGTCGCGTTTTTTGCATAGTCTGCCTAGGGGAGCGACAAATACATCGGAGCGACATGTATTTTAAATAAATTTGACTGCAAGGTGTTTGTCACACTGGCAGCTGCTAGACGTCGCTCTAGGCTTGTGTACCTTCATCTGCCACATTTGTATTACTGACAATTGAAAACATAGACATTACTGGTAACAACCACATTTGCCATCAGCTTAACACCGAATGTGTCGGTACCATCACTTACCCGGTGAGGCAGGGAGGCGAGCCGCGAGCTCTCCCTTCGGCGTCAAGTGCTCGGCCACGGCTGCGCGCTTGATGTGCATTCCCCGAACAAATGCGACCTGTTCCGCAGAGCGACTAATACACATTTTTCTTCTTCATTATGTATGTTTTGGCTCATGCAACTAACATTCCGGAGCGACTTATCACCCAGAAAATACAATAAATGTATATATCACAGATTGTTTTGTCAACCTGTAAGACCCACCCAGGTGAGATGAGGAGTTGGAAATTCCAAAATTTTGTCACACTGAAGATAGCCCCTGGTATTAAATATGAATAGTTAGGGTTAGGGTTTTTAAGTGCCACAAGATAGCTGTACAAGCATCTTTAAAAGCAGCACACAAAAATGAGTAAATACATTAACCTATTGTATATCTAGAAGTCTTGGCAAATATTACAGTATAAGTCAATCTTTTACACATTCTTTGAAATGGCTGAGAGAGGTAATGGCTGTAATAGGCCCCTTTGAACTGAAAACTTGTCCTAATAGAGGGACAAAGCTGCTTTTGGCTGGGCTTCCCTATGGCACATGAGCAGACTAGACAAGCGAGTCTGCACCCCTCTTCTTCAGTAACCATGGTGACAAAGGCAGGCAGGGGCATCCTCATCACCAGGGGGCAGTGTGGGCAGCGCAGCCTGACGTTGCCCTCACTGCCTACCCTGGCGGCTCCTCTTCCATATCCACAGAGGCGCCACACAAAAGACACATGTGCCACACAGTCAAACAAAAATAAATTAAAATGGACACAAACACACGCAGCCAAGCACAAATTACACACACACACACAGTCATCTGCTCCTGACAGCTGCCCCTTGGCGATGAACACCACCCCCCTCCCACTCAGCCTCTCTCCCCCACTCCCTTTTGTTGCTCACTTATTGTCAAATTTCCACCATACAAAATGCACATCCTCCCGTGACACCAGCTAATTGATTATTGATGGTGCTGAACTAAACTGACTTATATTCAAGACGATGTGAAAAGAGAAAGTGTTAGAGACAATGCATTCAGTGGGTTTAATAAATGAAGTAAGACACGGCATTTGTATTTAAGGCTCTTTCTTTCCTTCTCTTTTTGTGGTTGCCACTTTGATAAGGTGCTGAAGCTACACTGGACAGCTTTGGGAGAAGTTTGAGCACTAAAGAGAAAAACAATGTAGGTAGCACTCTGGAAACAAGCTGCCAGAGAAGAATGTTTGAAAAAAAAAACACACACAACAGGCCTCATGGTTCACTGAGGTGACAGTGAGACTTCCAGCCGGTGTGAAGATCACTGACAAACAAACAGCTAGACTTGTTATTCTACAGGTCTCTATGCCAGGATAGCTGCCCTTATCACTGGCATCTCGTAATTTTGTTACATGTGGTAAAATATAGGATGGCTTGTGACAGCAGAGATCTGATAAAGAGTGAGAGTGCCTGGGCAAGGGAATGTGGAGATGGGACTGAATGCCTAAACAGGCTGTTGTGTGAGGGAGAGAGACTGATGATTGTGGCAGGCAAATTGAGGCACTAAAGAATGGCAGAGGCAAGGGATCCTGTCCCATGGAAATGTGTCATGAAGGCAGTTCCATTAACATCTTAATAAAGGCTTCCCAGGCCCTGGAGAGCCCTCCTGAGCAGACTGCCTTCTCCTCTCACACAGGGGCCTAAAGCCGCTCTTGCAGCATGTCAACGAGAGAACATTTAAGTTCTGCCAGTATTGCATTGTGTGGGTGTTAGGCTTCCCAAAGGAGTAGGCTAAATTCCTACCCACAAACATGCGCCACTAAATTCCTTTATTCCCCTTTCCCCTCTACTTTCATTTACTGTCCATTTCTCCATCTGTTGGATTTAGCGACCTTACAAAAGGCTTTGTTTCACCAAGCTGGCAAGCTTTTGGGATAGCAGAGTGCACACTGGGGCTCATGGCTAACTTGCTGCCATCAATAGAGAGAGCAGGATCTGGACTGGCCACGGCTGGTCATGGCAGAAGAACGGCTGTTAACCGTTCTTCATCAGCCCTCTGATGAGACAGACTAGAGCCAGCTTAATTTCAAAGGTCTGCCAGCATCCCGGACAAGAATGAGAAACAAACTCTTCCAATGCAACATACAGCAGAAAAGTATTTCAGCATAGGAGAGTGGATCACTGAAGCAGAATATGTTTCGCAGTGTTTAAAGTATGTAGAGTGCTGTCTCCCTGTGTATGGTAAAAAATAAATGCAAAGGAGTGACATTGATTTTTTCACTCTGTGCTATGTGTTACTCATACGACACAAGCTGCTGCTTAACAATGTAGTGGCCTGTAGTCATCAATTTAAAATGGTTTCAACGATTCAATAAGTCACTGAAGGCTATGCGTACAACTACTCAAGATGATGAAAACAGCTACAGCAGCATGACTAGACCATTAAATGTAGCCCTGTGGTGTTTTCTCACATCTGCTGTTCTGTGGGAACTATCAGAGTGATGCCGTATCTTATTTATGGAAAACAGTATCTATATGTTCTTAACATCAAAGGAAAATCACTTGATTCTTGATTAATCTATCACTCAGAGGAGAAGTTTGCATTCCTGAGCAAATAAAAATATATGGCCGTGTTCTTATGAAGATCACTTATGAAGGAAATGTACAGTGTTCTATTCATCAGAAACTTGAAAGCTATTTGGTTTGTTTTCTAACTCCTGCTTTATTGCTGTGTCTTGTTGTGGAAGCTCTCTAATATTACCAGTTTTAGTATTTCATGTCTCACCTGCCTGATGTTGAGGCTTAGTATCAGAGACACTGCAACAAAGTTAAGTACGGGGCAGAGAGGAAAATCCTCTCACTCCTTACAATAGTGGATCAAAGTACCTTTATGTGCAGCAACAGTTGGAATAAACATTTGTGGTGAAGAAGTGAGATATTTTCTATCTTATCAAACAGCTCGAAAATGTAAAACTAAAGGAACGTCACAGAAGACATACATACAGTAGGAGAGCTTGCCATGCAAGGAAGAGACAGAAGCGATTGTGATTTGCCTTTTGCCGAAGCCAGACCTTCCTCAGACTAAATGTTCTCCCTGGCTGTGCTCCACTTGATCAATGTCACCAACAATCCAGATCTCCCTTACTGTATGTCAACCTCACACGTACACCCCCACCCCCAGAAATACTGATTCCAAACACACTGGAACAAACATGCACATAACAAGGCTGAGCGAGTGAAGCGTGTGCGGGTCAAGGAGATTGAGATCTCTGTTGTGACAGCTGGACAGTTGAGAGGCTCAGATAAACAGCTCACAGTGAAGGAAGATGGGAGAGCAATTGCATTAAAACAAACACTCAGTATTTGTATACTCTTGCAGATAGTAAAGGGAGGACCTACATCGGTGGGAGACTGAGTCAGTGAACTCACAAAAGCACCATTATCTGCATGTGTTTGCATGTTTGAATGTGTGTGTATGCATGTGTGGAAGAAAAAGACAGTTGGGATGGGGGGGGGGTGGCAGGGGTATACACAGAATACACAGCCGCTGAGCGCATTTGCAGTATTCACTCATTAAGAAATAGGTCAAGGATTCTGCCTGCATGCGTAACGACTTGTCAAAATCTCTCAAGCTAAATTGTGGTGAGTCTGGCTGCCTTAAGGGGGGGAAGCCGAAGAGGAGCAAGCAGCGCTGTAAGAATGCTGGTGGTGACACAGCACACACCGAGAAACAGCAACAACTCATTTAGTAGTAAATCATCCATTTAGGAAAATAGGCAGTGATGTCATCAGAGTTGTTGAGCATTTCAAGTGAATGTAGAGAGTGTGTGCTTACATTGTTGCCCATTAATTAACTCAGCTCATCGTTAAGCCTCCTAACGCTTCATCAACAGAGGACGCTCTTGAGCCATGTGTATCGCTCAACCGAGTTTGTCGCAAATACTAATGGGAGCTGATAGAAGTGATGATAACTGTGGTGGGCAGAACTGTGTGTGTCACATTTTTGAGTATTACAAGTACTTTTTAGAACATGACAATAGCAGAAATTCACTGATCTGTGCACTGAAACGGCCATTACAAAGGTGCCTTCTCACCTAAAGCGCAAGTCCGTCTTGTATTTTGCCACTAATGAAGCCTTGGTAACTGGATCTGGACAACAGAGTAATAACCACAAAATATCTTACTGGCCACACAACTTCAACACAAATCCAATCAAAACATTGCAGCCCCCAACAGAGGGGTGAAGTGAAGAGGCAGACATAGAACAACATCAACCATTACTCCTTAACGTGCGATGTAAGTTTGTCCATTCGGAGCAATTTTTACCTCAGCTCAGTGAGGTTAAAAATTATTGATTGAATGTACGTGTGATGTTGTGGCTGTCGAAAGGCTTTCTTGGATAGACTACCTTCAAAGTCATCACTTGAAAGCAATTCACTGAGCAGAATCCTATCTTTTGCTCATATCCTGCATTATTTAAAAAGAGAAACAGCTGAATATGATTTGCTTTCAGAATCAATTGCTACTGTAACCAGCTTTGCTTTGAAAAATAAATATGTTCAACAGCAATTATATGGTATAAACTTGTCTTCAAAGAATCATTAGTAATAATGGCACTTGCTTTGTTAAAGGTTACTGTAGGCTGATAAATGATTTAAAACATTTCCAGCCCAAACCAATCATAACAAGTATGATTAAGTAACCGGTCAGAGAGGCTGATTGCTTACTACTAACACCATGTTATCAGAGAATGCTTTTTTCATTAAATTGGAGTTAATTAGGTGAAAATAATCAGCATGTGATAATCAAACTAATGCTGAGTGCTGGTTTGTTCTTCAAAAGGCAGCAATTTCCACCCTGGTGGCTGCTTCAGGGGTCAAACTGCAGTTTCACTTTGAGATGGATATTAAAATAATGATGTGAGTGGGTCACGCTTCAGATGCACAAAACCATGATTTCACCAAGAAGGAGCGGGTTTTGATTGCACAGGCAGGCGGATTAATATGCTACCCATCACCCATGGCAGATGTAAGTTATTTTCATGCAAATGTAAGGCAATTTTCTACTTAAGACAACATTTATTTTCTTTAGACCCATTGTCATGGGTGCTTGCTGGAGCGCTGGCAGTGTGACAGAGAATAAAGATTTGTAGGTGCATCTGGTGGATTGGACAGATGAGGTCTTGAAATCCTCACTTGATGCCATTTGGTAACAATATATCAGATAGTGGTTTATTTAGCTGCCGTGTTCTGTGGTTTGAAGAAGGCATGACATTCTGACATTAAATATAGCTACATGGAAATTAGAATTAGATCTGTGACTTAAGTTCACTTACTTGTGAACATAAAATCTAACCCTTTAAAACTCTTGTTGTCATTGCTTGGTTTATTCTCGTGGTTCACTTGTTGCAGAGACACACAGGTCCAGGTCGGCAAATGTTCTCAGTCCACACTCTACATCTAAAATTGTTCATGTGTCTCAATGGCTCTATTTTAGAAATACATTTAATCAGAACACTGTGTAGAGGAGCATGCTGGTGTGATTTTGAACTCATGATGAAGACCAACCTGCCAGAATCACTCAATAGAATATTATGCCGAACATTTAAATTCTAAAAATGACGGCTGTTCAAGTAACTTTAACAAATCCTGTCAAATTGACTTACACCATGTATCAGCAGCCCATCACTGAGGGCACTGAAGAATGGGAGGAAGCTAAATTGTAATGAATGAGAAAACATCATAAGGATCCAGAAGAGCACCTCTAAAGCCGACTAAAGGTCTGGAACACTTCTCTGATCCCGTTCACACCTTATTATTCACTATTCACTACCCACTATACAGTTACAGTGAAACAGGGAAATATGCTTCTGTTTTATCAGAGCCCGCAGCCTAAAATAAAAAAAATGTCTCTCTTCAGTTCTTTCCGCAGTGTCTGAAATGAGAGCCCAAACGGAACAGTGTGGCTGGTTTTGTCCGCACCATGCATGAGGCTGATGTGTAACCTGAATCCAATGTACACCGTGCAAAACAGATCACCTCTAAACAAGTGTTGTTGGCCACTCACCTCTTCATTTACACTGGATCTCCCGGTTATCCCGTTCTCTCCAGCGCGGTTGCTGTATCTTCTGGGCTTTAACTGATGCGCTAGACTCACATCCACAGCGAAAATGTGTCCAAACGCGTTACACTTGTAATGCCTCCTTTATGGGAGATGCTTAAAAATGTTCTACAATCACCACTTCCTCCGATCCCTGCCCGTAAAACCTGTTAAGCCGCGGCGGTGGCGTCATTCATTCATATAAACCTTCATTAGCGTCAGTAATTGCAAAAGCAGTGCGTAAACTTCGTGGCTGCGCCTCTAACATCTGAACTGACCTGCTGATGTGACTTTACTAGACCGTGTCAGTGAAACGGCGCATTCCATCAGTAGGAGATTCGCCGTCGTCCGGCTGCTCGGACGGTTTAGTCAGACCCGCAGCGCGGCTTTTCTCGCACGGCTCTGCCGGACTGGCACAGATTAGCGTACAGTAGTGTGTGTGCGCTGCCAGCGGCGCACTGCGCGTCAGACCCAGCCCCCTCACACTCCGGCTCATTATGGTGTTAACTGTTTCCGCTTAAAGAAAAACATTAACAAATAGACGGGAACAAAAAGGGGAAAAGGATACATTTTAGCCCCAAACGTTGACCTGTAGCAGTTATTTATATTACACTGCGCTATAATAGGTCCGACTGGAGCCTACTTTTACCAATAAGAAGACGTCTAATAAGTGACCATATGGCAATCTGCAATGCATCATTCACACATCCAAAAGACACCTTTGCTATAAAAACGTAAAAAAAAAACCCCAACAGGTTGACGATTAGTCTTTTTTAATTGCAACTTTAGAAACAAGTCAATCTACAGGGTAGACTACTGCTGTTGCACATCATTGTTCCGTCCTTTTGGAAATCTTACAACGGGACTAAATTTGTTAAACATCGATAAAGCTGTATAGGTGCTAACAAGTATTATATTTACGAAGACAATGTTCTTACCCTTCAGAGTTTAGTCTGCGCAGCACACACTGGAGCAGCACTACGGAGCAGTGTTTCTGTTAGAATACTGCCATCTATAGATGAAACCTGGAAACTGCTCTCTCTCGCTCGCTCGCTCTCTCCCTCTCTCTCTCATTTCCTTTTCTCTATTCCTTTTATTTGCTCTCCCTCGCGCGCTTCTTCTGTCTGACTCACTGATTTAAACCCCAGTCACTGGTGAAGCCAAACAGACATGGAATGTTCCAACTTATAATGAGCAAAAACACTTACCACACCAAATCCTTCATTTTATTTGCCAAAATTCCACCATGACTCCAGTGATACAGTGCCCTGCAGCTTAAAAAAATAAACAACTTTTAAAAGAATCCAACATGGGGGACATTTGGGATGAAAACAGAAAAGGATATTTATGTTCTTGACAATACATCTTGTATGTACTGGTGTTCTTTGTTGCCAAAATCATGCTCAATTTACTTAGATGGAAAAGTCCATAATACACTCGATGTCATTGAATTATCTCAAAGTCACATCATGTCAGTACTGGCAGCATGTTTACCTCCTCTTTTCTTTGCATGACTGAGACATCATCTGGATCCAGCTGTTTAAAAAGATATTTATGATTGATATTTTAATTGCATTTCAAGTATAGAAACAGGCACATGTGAGTAGAGTAAACAGAAACCACACTCAAGTAAAAGTACTGTTATAATATGTCATCATAGAAATATGCTCAAATGGTAAACTTCATAACATGTAATTTATTACAACCTAATATATGTCCTTCAAATGTGTATTTTTGTCATATTTGTTCATTTCTGATTATTTTGATCATGATTTTGTGATTTTGTTCTTTTTTGTTGTTTATTTTGTTCATTGTAGTTGTTTTTTAAAAAAATGATGATTTTTAATAATTTTGTTGCTTACGTTACTTTTTGAACATTTTTGGACAAAGTGTTCTTTATTTTGTTACATCTTTGCTCAATTTCTTGATTGTTTTCTTCCTTTTTGCTCATTTTGTTGCTTATTTTGTTCATTTGTATTTATTAATTTCACCATTTCTGCCGTGGGTGTTTAGCTTTGTTAATTTTCTTAATTATATTTGTACACTTTTGCTCTTTTTGTTGCTTAGTTTATTGATGTTGACAATATATTTTATGGTTCTGGGTTTTTTTTTTAAATTGCAACCTTTTTACTCCTACTCACTGAGATGTGTAGTGAAAGTGACTGAGCAGAAGTACAGTGTTTTCATCAAATATAACTGAATAAGAGCAAAAAATGATTCTGTAAAACAACTACTCTCTGAAGTACATATTATAGGGAAATCAACTCACGTACAGTACATGTAAAGGTGTACAGTAAATGTACATGAGTATTACTCACCTCTGGAAACAATACAAGACATAATGAGGCTCCAGTACACTACGTACTGTAGGTGGGCAACAGACAACAAGATGACATGGAGCATTAAGAGTCGGGTGTTCTATTCCACTTACTGATTGACACTGAAAAACATAATACAGTATATCAACACTATCTCCTTCTTGCATCTGTGTCCTTAGTGTGTTATGACAAAAACTAGGCTATCCACATTCTCTGATGCATCAATAATGCAGAGTGAGGAAAAGGGAGCCAGTGTCTGCCATCAAAAGTATTGCAAAACTGCCAGGAGGAGGAAGATGTGGAACAACCACTGTAAGTACACTAAAAGCACAGCGCCCGCTTAAAGACAGGGTCAATAGCTGGAGGGTGTCCATATCGGAATTCCACTGCAGTACCTCTCAAATGGATCTTAGTCAACCCTGGGCAGCAGGGGTAATCAAATACAGACTTTTTCAATCCATTACTCACCCTGTTTGAAGCAGTCCCGTTTGGAACAAGCTGTGATTTGTTTGATTGGGATATAACTCAATTCATATTGAAAGAATAGGTTGCATAGAACTGTCTGGAAGAGGTTTTGCCTGTTTTGTGCAGTGAAAAATGATAGATTAACCCATTTTGGAAGGTGAGCCTTGGTTATTATGTGCAGCACAATTCTATAAGAGATGTTTTACTTCAGGTACATATCGAACTGAAGCTGGGCGCAGATTCTGTATGTTTAAAAGGAAAACTGTCCTTCTGAATACAAGAAAAGGTGTAGTTGGAATTATTCACATTTAATTTGATCTGTTTGCTTTTGATTTAACTTCATGCTAGCTCGTTGTATAAATTTCTAAAGACTAACGCTTTCCTGAATTTAATCTCCAATCAGCTTGAAAAATATCTTGTGACAGACCGCTCAACAGGAAAATACACATTTCCTTGCCTGTGGATCATCCTGAACTCTGTGTCTTTGCTCTTTCAAGCACCTTAATTCAGTGCAAAGATGCAGCGGATGCTTATCGATGTGCTCATAACTCACAGATGCACCTCACGTCACAGACCTTCATTAACCACCGCACACAGCAGAGGGTTGTGTCTAGACGGCCATGCCACTCAGCTACAGTATGTACTTACAGTCCTGTCTTTTCTGAATCTGAAAACAAAACGTATGTACATTGTTGGGGTGTTATCAGACAGAAAAGCCACTGGTCACTTTGTTTCTCTGTTTACATTTGGGATTTCACCTGGTAAACTGAGAATGTAAATGTGCAGCGATGTGAGGATTCAAAGCCCACAGTGGGTGAAGGGGTTGATTGCTGGGATTATGAATGTCTGATATGCTGTAACCTACTGCTTCACTCGGGATCTATAGGGCTGCTGTGCTCCAAGTCATGTGTGACGACACATAGCCAAGGATATTTTGTGGCGAAGCACAAAGTTGATTTGTTGGAAGATCAGTTCAGCGAACAAATCAAACAGTTGTCAGGTGGAGGGTGCACACAGTGCTAGGGATGAAGCTCCGCATGGTGATATGGAGAGATGGTGGGCTGCCACTTGACCATTTGCTGATCAAAGTGCTCACACGCAGCAATTTCATACTAAGTTGGAACGTTTCAAAGGGCCTCTTGTGATGCCTTTAATTCTTTCTCCCTCTGGCCATATTTAAAGACATCACAAGGGAATGTGGCAACCAGTCGACTTCACTGAAGCGCCATTCCTTCTCTTCTCTGACCCATGTAAGCAATGAACCTGACTGGTGGGAAAATAAATACCAGGAGGCAATTAGATGAAATGTTAAAACATCAGTCTTATGCATATGATACCAATTATTTCTTTAAAAGGTTAAAAGACTATTCTGATTCAATTCATTCATTTTTGTCTTTGAATAACTAACAAATCACAAACTTTTACATGTTTTTAAAATGAGGGGATGTAAGAGACAGATATATTATTGCCATACTGCACATACCTTCCAAATGACGTACAACAGTTTCTCATTTTTTCTTTCATGTACAGAGCAGCCTTATTTTCAGTTTTTGTTGCAGAGTCCAGAACATTCAGGATGTGTCTTGGGATTTGGATGTGTATGGCTTTGGATCCAGGTCCATTTTGGAAGCCCACCCCCACTGCTTACGTCCCACTATCCACCTGTTACAGTGGGTATAGATACATACTCAAGATGCTCTGGGGACTACTGTCATGTGATCAGTAAATGCACATGTGCACACCCTTATACACTCAGAGAGAAACCACATTCATACAGGTGGGCCATTACATCAGTAATGGCCCACTGGTGCAGCCTCAGCAGCAAACTGCCACGTGGTGGTGATTGGACAGCTTCTCTGGTCTACAATGAAGAGAAATATTTCACACAGGAAGTGATTAGAGGGAGAAAATGATTACACTGAAACAAAATCTAACACCACTGTGCCCACTTCAAGTTTTATTAAAAGAATGACCCAGTATCATATTAGTGTGATCATTGCGTAAGTGTATTTTGAAGGGCTTCAACAGCTGTGCTTTTGTTTTCTTTCCTGTCTTTAGGGATAACAAGACACCGTGAAATCCAGTATAATGTGTGTGATCTGTGGCTCAAATACACGCCTCTCATTGGAGACATCCCTTGAACTTGTCAGAATTTGTCAATGGAAAAAAAACAAAATTGAAATAGCAATTAATTTCCACAGAGATGCAGTCACAAGAGACGCGGTAATTGCAAGCTGCTCTGATGTGTTGCTGAGTGAGGCATTGTATTAAATTGTTTTGTTTTGTTTTTTTATTTATTATTTTGTCCTTGCTTGGAGGCATTCCATGAGCTGCAGCCCAGCATGCTGAAATCTCACACATCAGACTTGTGGTAACAAATCGTGTACTCAGATGCCATCAGTATGGAAACATGGTACTTCCAAAATAGCGGCAGACTATGTGAGAAAGAGAGGGAAAGAGAGACAGAGAGAGAGAGAGAGGCGAAAGTACAGATGGTCCAACTTTCAACACATCAGTGCGACAATTGAGCTGTCAGAGAAGATGAATAATGATGATATAAAAAAAACAATTAAGTACTTTGTGCCCACAGCGCTAAGTAATTTACACTCCCGCTTAAGTGCAAGATGAGCAAAATCCAAAATAATGCTTAACAAAATGGGTAGACTCGAAGCGCGCATGCACATAAACACTCAGCTCCCAGACATTTTTGTACATGCGCACACACCCCCCACCCCCACACACACACACGTTTGTATTTATATCCTTATGCGACATCATCCATTTCCCAAATCTGGTCAATTTATGTTCTTTTGAAATTGTTTTTGCTCATTTTCGTCATAATTTTCTTCATATTACTGTATGTTCATTTTTCATTATTTGTTCCATATTCATAGACTTTCTTTACTTCTTGTTTATCTTTATTGATTTTAATTCCCTTTCTTTATAATTTTCTTGATTTTTTTCCACACGTAGATCGATTTTGTTCATTTTTATGGATTGTTTTTGTTCATTTTATGCTCATTTCTATACATTTTCTTGACCATGTACCTATTTTGTTCATTTTCTTTATTATTTTGTTAGTTTTTTATGTATTTTTTGTCAATTGTATGCTCATTAGTGTTCACTCAGTTGAGATGTTGTTAATTTTGTTGATTTTTGAATTTAACAGGTTTTTGTTGATTTGGTGTTTATTTATTTATTGTTTAAATTGTTATGTTATGACGCTCCAAGATTTCCCAAATTTGGCCCCTTTTCTTCCTTTTCTTCATTGTATTCATACTAGGTTTATTTTTGATTTTCTTTATATTTTTATTTTCATTTGTTTTCTTTTTAAATTTTTTTTTGCTCATTTTCTTTATTATTTTCCTCACATTGTGTTCAGTTTTCATGGGCTTCTTTATTATTATTTTTCCTGTTTTTATTCACTTTCTTTACTTCTTGTATATCTTTGATCTGTGTTGCTCATTTTCTTCACTGTTACTCATCCACTTTTTTATCTTTGTTCATTTTAGTTCACTTTCTTTATCATTTTCCTCATTTTTGATCATCTTCTTGATTTTTTTTAATGTTGAGATTAATTATGTTCATTTTTGTGGATTTTTTTTGTCCATTTTACGATATTCTGTGTTGAAATTCTTGTTAATGTTCCTATTTTATTCATTTCCTTGATCATTTTGCCCATTTTGTTCATTTTTTTTGATAATTTCGTACATTTTGTGTATTTTTGTCCATTTTATGCTCACTATTGTTCAATCGGTTAATATTCAATTAATTTCCTTGATTTTTTTTTCAAATATCATATTAGTATTTCAATGTCGTTTTGTTAATTTGGTGCCTATATTGTTTATTTAAATTTAATGTTATGATGCTTCAAGATTCCAGATTTAGTCACTTTTTGTTTCTTTTCTTTGATATCATTTTCATGCTAGGTTCTTTTTTGACTTTATTTATATTTTAAATTGTGATTAATTTTCTTTTTAAATTGTTCGTGTTAATTCTTTTATTATTTTGTTCGTATTATGCTGACTTTTCATGGGCTTCATTATTTTTTCCATTTTTAATTCATTTTATTTTCATTGCTTCTTGTTTATCTCGAGGCAGATGGCCGCCTACCCTGAGCCGCTGGTTCTGCTGGAGGTTTTTCTCTTCTGTTAAAAGAAGTTTTTCCT
>JAQQAE010003087.1:0-20892 GCA_029823295.1 Pseudamia nigra | reverse complement strand
CGCTCGCCTCCGAGCCCCACCCCCAGGCCTGGCTCCAGGAGGGGGCCCCGGTATCCCACGTCCGGGCAAGGGCGCGTTAATTCCTAAGTTTTCTTTAAGTGAAGTTGTGTACGTGATATTGTGACATGATCCAACCCGTTTGCAGCTGAGCTGGCATGCGTGGACCAGCACACACCAGCTGCATAAAAAACAGACAAAATATTCAACATATGAATTCATGTAATTAAAAAAAATCATATACTGTACTTCTCTGAGTTGCTCACCTATTTGTTGCTGCATTTACTTATATTTATTCTTAACTCACATAGTCAAATAGAGTACCTCATGGGTCAAAGAACTGGCAGGTGGACAAGGATGAGAGTATATGAACCTGGATGTCTTATTTAATGATGACAGAGACAGAATACCATCACGGTGATGAGTACAAAAGGGAATGACACGCACAACTCTAGCTGGTTTATCGTATATTACCGTATTTTCCGCACTATAATGCACACTAGATTATAAGGCGCACCCCCCAAAAATGTCATTTTAAATTTTGTTTTGTTTTTATAATCCGGTGCGCCTTATAGTGCGGAAAATACGGTATGCAAAAAACACTCACACCTGATAATTAAGGAGATAAACTCCACAAGCTTAGACAATGCGCTGGCCTGGCTACCCCCCATCCCCACCCCCCAATGTGCTTTAGACTTTGTATCTTAGACATCCAACGTAGCGCCATTTATGTTACACTGAAGTGATTAGATTAGCTAAAATATTTTCCAACAGGATATCGTAATCTGTAACCTTTGAAAATAAGTCTTCAAACATTGTTTATATGTACATCCTCAGCTGCATAAGAAATATCATGTCATCTAAGCATAGGCATACATGTTTGATTGGTGAGGGATATTTGCACCTTATGAATTACTAAAGTTCATGGTTTTCTCATTTTAGATTTACCGGTGTCTAAATGTAGATAGTGTGTCAGTTTTGGGTCTAAAAACCCTGCGTTATATAAAATGACATCTGTGTTCTTTTGTTGGATTGTTTTGTTTGACTTTTGTTCTTGATTTTAATGTTTATGCTTGGCCAATTCTATGTCAGCCCTGCAATGAACTGGCGACTTGTCCAGGTTATACTGTGCATTTGCCATAAATTAGCAGGGATAGGCTGCAGCACCCCTGACCCTTGCAAGATACAAAGGACAGCTGAAAATGTGCAAAATGTGTCATATCCCTTACTGGCCTTATTTTCACATATTAATAGAAGCAGATTTGGACGTGAGCAGCTCAAATGTAGCAACACATTTTGTTTCCATATGCATTAGCCCACACATTCAGTTTAAGCTGGTTGTTGTGGTTGGCCAAACTGAACCGCAATGGACTCAGTCTATTTTCAAAGCGCTCATGCTGATCTGTGCTATTAAAGCAGACACTCAGAGTGCTATTTCAGGAGCAGGCCTGGGGGCCACAATAACAGTGTTTTAGTGTTGTGGACAGAACTTGAAATTAAAAAGCCACTTTTGAGATTCAGTGAAACGATTTTAGTGAGACAAGCAGCAGCTGACTTTAATGAGGTGGATTTTGGTGGATAATAATAGGAACGATATGAATTCTGAACACATACTGACTGAACAATGAAATCACAGGGCTTTTGACTCAGGAGGCATACGGAAGCACTTCAGAGAGGATCCTGCCCGGCTATGGTCTCAGTTTTCATTTCCCAAAACCATGATTATTCTTTTGAATTTCACCCCATCAAAACTGCACACAGACCACAAGGCACCACAGAAATCCTCCGGGTCTGTGATTTGCATTTCAGGATTTATGGGAACACGTTTGAAGATCCCCAGATCAAATGCAATATTAGAACACTGAGCTATTCCTTCAGCTTCATAAAAAAGAAAATAACCACATCAACATAAACAATCCTAATGATTTAGTGAGATACGATGAGTGATGCAAAGCAGAGAATTGGTTTGTTTTTGCTTTCTGCGCAAGTAAATGAGGTAAATATAGGATTTACTTCCTGTTATGACATGGATCCTATAACACCAGCTGCTGGAAATCTGTTGGAAATTTGATTACATGTAAACGGTAAATTACAGTAGTTACAATAGTTGTTTGAACATGTTTTACTTTTATTTAGAAATATACTTCTACTCAGTTCCAGCTGACTTTATTTTTACACAGTGCGTTTGTCTCCAAACGGTGAGTCATATTATTTGCTGCCTATGTCAATTCAAATTGAAGGAAATTAGCAAAATGACCAAAATTGAAAAAAATCCATAAGTAAATTAACAAGCAGGAACAATATGCCCCACAACATGGAATATAAAAGTAAACAAAATAAGCAAAACAGCAAAAATGTCCAAAATAACGAGGTAAATAAACTAAAATGGACAAAGTAAGTAACAAAATTTACCATATTAAAGAAAAAAACAGCAACATTGAACACAGAAATCAACATAATAGCCATGAAAATTGAACAAAAATGAATAAAATGAGCAACACAATTGGCAAAATTGAAGGGGAAAAAATAGCGTTAACCAGAAATCAAGAAAATAGTCATAAAAATTGAAGAAAAATGAACAAAATAAGCAAAAGTGAGAAAATAATGAAGTAAATTAACATATTTAAACAATAAAAGCCACAAAATTGAAAATAAAAAACAAAATAAGCTAAATAATTGGCAAAAATGTGTAAATAATCACGTAAATAAACAAAAACAGACAAAATAAGCAACAACATTTGTTAAATTTAAGAAATTAACCAACGAAGTTGAACGAGAAATCAACAAAGTAACCAAGAAAATGTAATAAAAGTCAATAAAATGAACAAAAATTAGAAAAATAATGAAATTGATGAACAAATATGAACAAAATTGAACAAAAAATGAACTAGAAACAAAAAATGAAAAAATGAACTAGAAATAAAGAACGTAACCAAGAAAACTGAGCAAAAAATCAATAACCAATCAACAAAATTATCCAAATAATCAAGTAAATAAACAAAATAAGCAACAAAATTTGAAAAATTGAAGAAAATAACCATTGAACCTGAAATCAGCAAAATTAGTAAAAATGGCAAAATAATGAAGTACATGACCAAATGTGAACAATATCCCATGAAACTGAAAAACTGAAAAATTAAAGAAAATAACCAACAAAACTGAAACAGAAATCAACAAAGTAACCAAGAAAACTGCAGAAAAGTCAACAAAATGAGCAAAAATGATCAACATAGACAACAAATCATCTTGTTCTGTTTTTTTTTTTCCCTTGTTGTTCTGGAGTAAGCAGTGTTTATCAGCTTGTATATTTGCATGTGCCTGGTTCTGGATCCATCACTGAATTAATGACAATTAATGTGACCTTTACATTGCAGATCAATAGCCTGTTAGAAGATTTTATGAAGGTTTTATGCCATACTTCTTTACTCTTAGTCAAGTACTTACAGTATATTATGGTGAACAGCTACAGTGGCACTTGAAAGTTTGTGAACCCCTTAGAGTTTTCTTTATTTCCGCATCAATATGACCTAAAACATTATCAGATCTTCACACAAGTTCTGGGAACAGATGAGCTGAACCCAAAAAAACAAAATTATAGCTGTTATTTATTTATTGAGAAAAATGATCCAGTAGTACAAATCTGTAAGGAGCAAAAGAATGTGAACCTGTGTCATCAGTACCTTTGGAGACCACTTATGCAGCAATAACTGCAGATAAACACTTCTGGTAAATGTTGATCAGTTGTGCACATTCAGCCTGGAGACATTTTTAACCCATAGCTCCAAGGAGAACAGCTTCAACTCTGAGATGGTGGTGGTTTTTCTCTCATGAACTGGTCACTTCTGATCCTTACAGAACATTTCACTTGGTTTACTGTCTGGACTTTGACTTGACCATTTCGGAATATTAAAGGTGCAGTCAGCAAAGTTGGCAAACTAGCTAGTAGCCCATGGTTTCTTCTTCTTGTTACGGGCAACCTCAAGGAGTTGAAAAGTCATCGCAATAGCTGCTACAGAGCTACGTAGCAACTGTAGCTTGTCTAACCATAAGATGAGGAGAGACAGCAAAAGTTCAGTGGAACCCTGGGTTACGAGTGCCTTGACGTGCGAGTTTTTCTGGTTACGAGGATGACATCGGGCAAAATTTTGTACGAGATCATGTGCAAATTGCAGGTTACGTGTCGGCTTCTCTCGGCGCAGTGCCACCAGAAATGGTGAGGACACTCTAGCGCAGTACAGTGAAGTGACCCCCAGATGAATAGAAGAAGAAAAAGAACAGAACGCAGAGGCCGTGCCATAGACTGTATATATTAGTGTCATTTTGGACAACATCTTGGAGACAGAAACAGGATGCAACCATATTTGTACGAACGGCGGAACTGCAGTCGAGTGTAAATCTATGACCATATTGAATAAATAAAAGATACGAAGGTCCGACTCGGTCCAACTCTACCGGAAGACCATAGCAACATGTAATCGCACAGCAGTGATATGTTGGAAAATGTAACAACAGTAGCCTCCGCCGTCATCTGTAAACACAGCCTACTTGACATGTGTGGGACCTAGAACCAAAAAACACACACAGGAGACCGAGACCCAGTCCGCTTTGTCCACACCGAGCTAACTGATGTCACATCAACTCGAACGGTCTACAACTGACTTCCATACACCCCGTTGACATGCACTGTACCGATATGCGTCAAGGTCTACCTTTTCAAATGATAACAATGAATACATGTGCACGTAGGGGTGTGTAATACATGTAATACATGTATTCCTGTGGGAAAACCGTGCTCAGTTTTGTGCTTCACAACCGTGACGCTGGAACGGATTAAAGTTGTAACCCGGGGTTCCACTGTAACTAATTACTGGGGTAATAACTATTGTGTTACTGTTGATAATGGCATAATTTTTTCAACAAATTCCTGTCTATCAGTCGGTTTAGTTCAGTCTGTTTGGATGATGCGGCTCCATCTTTGTTAGCAGAGCTCACGTTAGCCACACATGAGTTTGTTGTGCTGGACACTAGTTCTGCAGAAGTGGTGCTGATAAGTGGGCTCTGGGCTCACTCTGGCTGCATGCGTCTTTTTGGTGTTTGTGTGTGCGACTGTCAATGTGTGTTTGTGTGTGAACACCCACCCAACTCTGCCTCCGATTAGCTTAGTGTGAAATTTTCATAATCATTACTTATTGTAATGATGGAAACAGTAATTAGTTAAATTACCCATTACTAAAAAATAACAGCATTTATTTAACGCTGTTATTCTCATCAGTGTCCATCAGTGATGTTAGCTGTCCTGGCCCAGATGCAGCCCAACACACTGCCAACACCTCAAGACTTGTGCGAAGATTTGATGATGTTTTAGATCATATTTATACTGAAATATAACAGGGTCTCACAAACTTTGAAGTACCACTGTACTTCTCTTTGAGTTTTTATAGTTTTAAAATAATAATACCTTTGAGAACCGTCTCTGTTTACTCTACCCACCACTGTTTCTAAGTTTGTTGAATGCCGTGTACCTCTGCAGCCTAACAAGCCATGTGTAACTGCTGGTAACCACAGTCCATTTTTTAAAATGGTGAGTGAATTATTGGCCTTTCTCCTGTTTGTCTTTTCCTGTCCAGGTTTGTATTGGCAATGTGGTGACTGAAAAGAAACACAATCAGGCCTAGAGTGCTGCTCTGTGCACTTCGTTCATCCATCACATCAAGGGCTTTAGGATCTCAGTGCTCCTACGAGCATTTCATGCCATTGCGCTCTGGCGCTTAGTGCTGCTGCTCAGTGCTGCCTCGAGGCACAGACCATAGAGGTCACAAAGCACTTCCTTTATGTTAACCCGGGCCTTGCAGTGGAAACAACAGACAGCCATCAAAGCGGTGTCAAAGCAAGATGAAACTAGCTTATTAACTTCATAAACCCTCCAGAGGGACTTTCAGCTTGCAGGGTGCTCTATTCTGCTTCTGATTGCACAAAAGCCTCGATTTCTTTCATGCAGCTGAGCATTCTTTTTGGTCCTCAGCAAAGGTGAGGAGTGGTTCAGCCAAACATTGTTCATATTCATAATAAATCCCATATTATCTTTTTAAACAGTCAATCTTAGAGCATTACTCAACCACAAATATTCTGCCAGTGGGATCAGCAGGCAACTGGTGGTATGATGTGTGTATATACGACTTCCACCTTCTCTTTTTGCTGTTAGGTCTTTCTAGTGGTAAAAAAGAATAAAGAGTAGTGTGAAGTAAAAGAACAAGGGTCAAGCAAGGTTTTAGTGGTTTAGGCTACATAGAATATGCAGATGTACAAAATGGAAAACACACTTTATTCACATTGCCAAAAATGTGCACTCAATCATGTTCTATGTAGCATGAACGCTTTTCACACTTCGTTCAGAGCACATCAAACTAACATAACCACCTTCATGGGAATCTGAGAACTGCATTTGAGATATTTTATAAGACAGAAAACAACAAAGTGCACTGAGGGATTTCAGACCTATGCCAAGGCTCACAGACCACTGACCACTGCTTGCTTCTTTTTCTACTGCTGCTAAGTTTAATCAAAGACTGCATATTCCCAAGAGCTCAAAGTCAATATATTGTTCCATTGCAGCAGGATTAATCATCAGCAGAGTACATTTTCATCCATTATAGACTAAAAGCTGTGGTCAAAAAACACCAGTTCCACCTCTTTGCTTCATGACAAAACTGACCTGAGTTCTCACATAGAATTGAATGCACAAGCTATCGAGTACATGAAATATATAGCACACAAACATGCAAAAGACTAAAACATTCAGTCTTTATTGGATATGTCAATGCACCATGCACAGCAATCCTTATGTAATCCTGCTGTGGCTCAGTAGGTATAGCGGGTTGTCCAGGAACCAAAGGGTTAGCAGTTCAAATCCCAGCTTCTCATGTCCGCAGGCTGAAATGTCCTTGAGCAAGACACTGAACCCCACATTGCTCCCAGTGAGTGTCGTGTGTGGCTGGGTGAATGGAAAGCAGTGTAAAGCGCTTTGAGTGCTGTAGGGTAGAAAGGCGCTGTGTAAGTGCAAGACCATTTACCAAAAAGTAAGTTGGATGAGATTGCAATGGAATGAGAACAAACAAGTCTACAGCTGCCTTTCCCAAACTTAAGATCAGAACCCAAAGTACAATACAAACAATGTATGAATTCAGACATTACAACAAAAGTTGGGATGTAAATAAAAACAGGATGCAATAGAACATAGACAACAGATCAGATGTTGAAACTGAGACATTCTACAATGTCATGGAAAATATTAGCTCATTTGGCAGCAACACATCTCAAAAAGGTTGGAACAGGGGCAACAAGAGGCTGGAAAAGTAACTGGCACAACTCAAAACCAACTGTAGGAGCATTTGACAACTAAGTATGTTATGTGGAATTAGATCAGCAACATGACTGGGTATAAAAGGAACATTTTAGAGAGACAGAGCCTCTCAGACATCAAGGGGGGGCAGAGGTTCACCAATCTATGAAAAACTGCATATAAAAATGATCTAACAATTTCAGAAAAATATTAATCAACATAAATTTGCAAAGACCTTGAAGATCCCTCCATCTGCACTGTATAATATCACCAAAAGGTTCAGAGAATCAGGCCAAAGGTCAAAACTGGATGCTTATGATCTTTGAGTCCTAATGCTGCACTGCATTAAAAACAGACTTGATTCTCTACTAGAAAATTTTCAATTCAGTTGTATTTGTATAGTGCCAGTCATAATCCAAGATTATCTCTAGGCGCTTTACAATTCATGGATGAAGCATCAAGACAATACACTGCATGGACTCGGGAACACTTCTGGAAATCACAGTTCACCGTGCAACCCACAGACACAAGTTAAAGCTGTATTATGCAAAGAAGAAGCCGTATGTGAACACGGTTGCCATTGTCTCCGGACCAAGGGTGATTTAAAATGAACCATGAACCATGTCCTGCAAACTAAAGAGGAGAGGGACCATCCGACTTGTTATCAGCAGACAGTTCAAAAGCCTTAATTTCTGATGGTTGCATTAGTGCCTACGGTGTGGGCAGCTTACACATCTGGAAAGACACCATCAGTGTTGAAAAGTACATAAAGGTTTTAGAGCAACATATGCTCCCATCTGGACAACTTCTCGGACAGCCTTGCTTTTCATCAAAGTAACAGAAACAAAAAATATTTTGATATCATCCATACGATTTGTGTGTGATGTTGATATTGACTGTTGAAGGTCATTCAAGGTCAAAGATCTTGGCTTTTCATAATATGGCAAATCCATGTTTATGGGACTCCGCATATGCATAGATACATTTAATTTATGTTTTATTTTGATATTTTGCTTACATTTTATATTTTGCATTTATTGATTTTCAAATTTTTTGAATAGTGATTTGATTGGTTCTTCCTGTCTATAACATTTCATTGTATTGTTGACTGTGTCATAACCTGCATATAAACAAATATAGATCTGAATTATAAAATGGCACAGAAATTTGACCTTGAGCTGTGACCTTTACCTTCACCCGAGATAGAATCATTTTCAAATCTCCACCCGTTTCTATGTGCCAAGCCTACTTCGAACCAGACAAAAAGTGTGGATGGTACACTGTTAAAACTCACAGATGGCCAAACACCTAGGACTAAAAATCCCCACCACTGCTACTCCATGCTGGAGTAAAACCAACATGAAAAATGAAAATGACATAAAAGACAGAGAGAGATTATATCTATTTGTAAAACAACACAGGAACAAAAACAATGTCAGTCCTGTGTTTGTCAGTGTGTTGTGTTTGTGCCTTAGAGTTTTTGGCCGTGATAAAAGTAATTATTGACATTATCTCTCCATTTGTGTTTGATATTGTGACATTAACATACTAACAAACTGTATGTAGTTCAACTGTAAATAGTCCCTGGAAAGATCAGTTTTATGGCAATTCAGTTCACATTTTTAGTAAATTTGGTTTGGTTGAATACAATTTTGAGACTTTTTTCCAACTAGACCCAGTATGACGTGGTAGTGTGCTGGACTTCTTTATATGGTCATTCTCACTGTAGTGATGGCTAAGGGCTAGGCTAACATTAGCCTCTAGAGGAATGTAAACAGCCATGTAGAGGTGGCTAAGGGCCAGGCTAACATTAGACTTTAAAGAAATATAAACAGCAATGCAAAGGTGGCTAAGGGCTAGGCTAATATTAGCATCCAGAGAAATGTAAACAGCCATGCAGAGGCGGCAGAGGGCTAAGCTAACATTAGCTTCTAGAGGATTGTAAACAGTCCTGTAGAGGTGGCTAAGGGCTAGACTTGCATTGTAGGAATGTAAGCCGTTACTGAAGACTTGCAAGGATGGCAAATGATGAGTCACAAAATGAGCTATATGTTGCCAATTATGGTTGCAATCTATTGTACGGCGCATGGCCACCTGAGTGGAGTTCAGCCACACTGCTCAGACACTTCTCGGCTACCCTGCCCAGCATCAAGCCACACTCAGCTACTGGAGTGGGGCACGGCTCAGAAACCATAGCTACACCTCGCTAACAATAGCAATAGTGACAGTAACATTTCTTCACAGTTAATTTGTTTCTTGGAAGGGCACTCAGAAACTCTGAGTTATGCAAGCTTGCATGTAACACCGATCACCTTGGACTTATACTGTTTACAAGGAAAAGCAATGAAGCTACCTAGCCTACCTCCTCCCCTCACCATAGTGACTCCAAATAAGATAAATCCAGGACTTTCAGGAAGAGGGCTCACAGTCTTGTGTTTTCATTTTGAAATAATTACAGGACATTTTGAGTTAGGATGGGTGCAAGATTAAAAAATATAGGCACCCAAGATTAAAATTAAAATGCTGCAAATGAGCATGACATGAGCACTTTAAATAGATTTTTGGGGCTCTCAAGCTCAAAACATGGGAACTCTGGAATTTTTTTGTCCCGCATTCTTTTATATTAAAAGTTTAAGATACTGAAAGATTACAATAGAAAATAAAAGTGCAAAGGTCTCACTTCAACTTTATTATCCATCACCTCATGGCTCTGCAACTCCACTGTGGTGTGGCTGGGAGCCAGTGGGCTATAAAGAGAAATGAGATTATCTGGCACTGGTGGAGGTCCACTGTGGAGAGTGTATTGTCTGAAATGAAGCTAATAAAGTCCAGTCATGATGTCTGATCCTTGGCCCTTGGCCCAGGTCCAGACAGGGCGTACTGCTCCTGTCTCTCTACTTATCGTGTCTGCTCTGCCCTCTCCAAACTGTGACAGATGGGCTTCCAGGAGCAGCTTTGATCAGTGTCTGCCTGTCATTCAGCATTAGGAGAGTCCTCTCTGGGCCCAGGATGGACCAGGGAAGCACTGAATCCTGAATGGAAGGGCTGATAGCTACGGAACAATCAGCTCTGTGTGGTACTGCAGACGTCTGGGTGTGAGCAGACATACTGTGGTGTGTGCCACATGTCTCACCCCTGACACTGTCATGACCCATTCTGCACTCCCTTACAGCTTTATCTCCCTAATACGGCCCCATGACTCTATTTAAAAGGATGTGTTGATTAGATCATAGCTACTGCTGACACTTACGCATGGCAATTTAACAGTGACTTAATTGATTTTTAATGAGTTTTCCATGGCATAACTGAGGGAATCAAATTATACTAACCGTATGCCAGAGGTAAAACATGTAGGTTCACGGTGTTTTAAGTCCAACAAATTAGCTTATTTCCCCATTTCCTTAGAATCACGCACAACTAACAACTTGCTGGATTGAATATTGTTCTCACTCCAGGCTTATGTAGCAGCCAAGCATGACATCAACCGTCTCCTATTTGAATCTATCATCTGCCCATGTCTGAGGTAAAGCAGTGGGCATTGGTCTGAGTGTTATTCAGACAAACAGCGCCTGGGGGATGTAGGGCTGATAGGAGACAAGTTGTTCAAGTTGTCAATATTCTTTTCCACTACATTTATCTGACACCTTTTAGATTAGAGTTTTATATCTCCTTCCTGTCCAGTGAAAACCATGTATCTCCAAACGCACTCGCTCTGGATGTTTGTTAGAAACAGCAGAGCTGCCAAAAAGTCAAGTTTATCTCAAGCTGTTTTTCATTTGAGCATTACTCTGTTTTGATGAAATAGTGAATTCTCCCAGTTTTGGACTTCTCTTTCTGTGTTAATTCACACCCTATCGTTAAATATAGTCCATATAAATCCAAATGAAAAAAAAATGGCCAAACAAAAAATAATTGTTTGATAATTCTAGTATAAGTATGCTGCTGATCAAAATCTTAAGACCGCAGAAAAATTACAAGTGTAGATTGTGGCTTGGCATTGTCTTGCTGAAATAAGCAGGGATGTCCCTGAGAAATGCAGCATGTTTCTCCAAAACCCGTATCTACCTTTTAACATTAATGGTGCCTTCACAGATGTGCAAGTCATCCATGTCATGGGCACTAACACACCCCCATACCATCACAGATGCTGCTTTTGAACTTTGTGCTGATAACAAGATGGTCCTTTTCCTCTTTGACCCAGAGGAAACGACATCCACGATTCCCAAAAACAATTTTAAATGTGGACTGCAGCACTTTTCCACTTTGCATCAGTCCATTTCGGCTGAGCTCAGGGCCAGAGAAACCAGCAGAATTTCTAGGTGTTGTTGATATATGGCTCTTGTTTTGCATGGTATGGTTTTAACTTATACTTGCAGATTAATTTTTCCTGAGCCCAAGTGTTAGTATCCTTTACAAAATAATGTTGGTTTTTAATGCAACATTTTTGCCACCTGAGGGATTAAAGATCAGTGTTGGTTTTCAGCCTTGCTGCTTCCTTGCAGAAATTTCTTCAGATTATCTGAATCTTTTACTGATATTATTGACAGTAGATGATGAAATCCATAAATTCCTTGCAATTGTACATTAAGAAACATTATTCTTAAACCACTGGATTATTTGCTCATGCAGTTGTTTTTGAACAACTGCATGAGCAACTGCATACAGGAGAACTGACAACATTTCATCAACTACATTCTTCCATTGTAACTGTATAACAACTGTCTGGAAAAAGCATGAAAACAATCACTGTTGTTCAAAAACAACTACTATCAACGAGGCCGTTCTCCATGGCAACTGCTGTGTTATTGCCTTTCCACCGTGCGAACTGAGACGCTTAGATTGTGGTGAGTCACAGGGACTCATCAAGCTTATATCACATACACACATACCCAAGGACATACATGCTGATTAAACACACACACTTACCAAACGCCCTCTGATGCTTTGTAAATGAATGTTGTCATGCAACTGTATGCTAAATGTCTGCTGAGGTTTTTTTTTGTGTACCCATAATTGTGCTCCCCCAGGAGCTAGTTCTCCTTAAGTAGGAGAAGTGGGAATTTACCCACTGTGGGATTAATAAAGGTTTATCTTACCTTATCTTAACTCCATGAGCATTTGTTCAAAAACAACTGCATGAGCAGTGCTTGTGGATGACTGAGCCTCCTGGGGATGCACTTTTTATACTAAATCTGACACTCACCTGCTTCTAATTAACCTGTTCACCTGTGGAATGTTCCAGACAGGTGGGTTTTTTTAGTATTTCTCAACTTTCCCAGTCTGTTGGTGCCCCTGCCCCAGCTCTTCTGGAACGTGGTGCAGGCATCAAATTCAAAATAAGTGACTATTTGCAAAAAAATCAGTCTGAACACTAAATATCCTGTGTTTGCAGTGCATCCAATTGAATATACTGTAGCTTGAAAATGATTTGCAAATCATTGTATTTTGTTTTTAATGTACATTTGATGCAAAGTCCCAACTTCATACAAATTAATGAACATAGTAATGCAGCAATATCAGTGAAAAAATATATTATGTTAAATATCGGCACAGGGATAATTTTATTGCACAATGGCTACTTTCACTTAAAGCTCATTTTGGTGATGCATTAGTTTGAATGCAGCACTAAAGGTCTAAATTCAGTTCCTCTCCTGAAAATAACAGATTCTAATGTGAAACTCTCACAGTCCATGAATGTGACCTCAGTGTTAGTCAGGAGGTACCATACAGCTACACACATACATTCACATACACATACACACACTCATATACACATGGGTTATAACATCTGACACCGCCTCCCCGCCGCTCCCACCGTGCCGGGAGGGGAAGTCCATTCATTTCAGAAAAATGCCTTGTGAATCAGAAAGACTCTGAACCAAGACTGAGGTTTCAGTTTACACAGAGGCTGAATATTAACAGCTTGTGTCTGCCACATCCAATACCCATCATAAATAATATTACAATTTTATATGAAAAGGCTCAGATAAGGTGGAGTGGACCATCGATCATGAAGCAATGCAGACTACAAGGGACCATAAAAGAAAGGTAACATGAAATCAGATGCGGTTCATTTTAACCATGTACTTGTCAAACTCTTGAAACTGTAGCAGCCAGTGACTTACTTGGTACAGTGTCCTGCATTCCATTATCAGGCTCTCTGCCAGTCAGAAGCATTCATATATCACACATATCAACTATCATAAACCTTTTAGCATTTCCTGTTCCCAAACTGAAGGTTGACTTAGAACCAGGACCAATTCATTGTAGAGATTTGATGGCTTTAAACAGACACAAACTTCAAATATATTCTTCGTAGTCCTCTTCCCTCCTTGTGGAGCATAGGGCCTCAACAGTAGTTCTCCACTTAAACTACTTCTCAAAAATCTAATTCTATGCAGTGGAATGAGAATGAGTCAGAGAGAATGAGGGCCAGAAAATGAGATTGAGTGTAGAGAAATGGAAAGCAATGGTGGCAAGGAAGAAGTAAGAGCTTTGTTAGCATGGTGAATGGTAGGTTACTGATATACTGTCATACTTAATTCAGAAAAATCTTTTTGCATCTTTGGAAAACTTACAAAGAAAAAAAATTTTTGAAGCAAACAAAAAAATTATGTGATTTACTCCCAACAATAATAGGCCTACATTTGTTTTATTTACATTATTGGATTCCTTGGCCATGAAAACATATCTGTAGCATTTGGAATCACATTCATATCCTTGTTTATTCAATAGTTCACAAAATCAAGAAATCAGAGTTTGCATAATGGCGGTTGTTTTCTGGATCTAGCTCCATATGTACAGTAATTAAGATACATAAAATCCATTGGCATTACACTGATTCAGCAGAGTCTTGATACAATCTGGTGTTAGTTGCAGGTCTGTGCATGTGCCATTATTTGTTGTCTTACAGTGCCAAATATTCCATGAGAATCCTACATTTCATGGTTCTGAGTCGTAGGATCCAGAATGTTGCCAGGATCCAAAAATGATGAAATTGGCCTCTCGGAATGATAAATAACCTTCAAAAATGTCCTGGATCCGGACCTGATACTAATCATTCCCAAAATCGAATCCACTGATCGTTATACCATTTCCAACCTATCCTGAAAATGTTATCAAAATCTGTTCATGACTTTTTGAGTTATCCCGTTAACAGACAAACAAACAAATGGGATGAAAACGTGATCTTCTTGGCGGAAGTAATTAAATTAAATTTAAATTAAATTTTTTTCCAAAAAAGTTGGGACATAAATAAAATGTTAAATACAGGATGCCGCAATTTTCAAATCTCATAAACGCATATTTCATTTCCAATAGAACATAAACAACATATCAGATGTTGAAACTGAGACATTTTACCGAAATATTAGCTCCGTTTGAATTTGATGGCAGCAACACATCTCAAAAAAGCTGGAACAGGAGCAACGAAAGTCTGGAAAAGTAATTGGCCCAAATCAAAAACAAGCGGAAGAGTATTTGACACAAATTATGTTAACTGGTAACAGGTCAGATGGGCAGAGGTTCCCCAAGCTGTGACAAACTGCAAATTCAACCAAAAAATGGTGAGAACTTCGAAGATCCCACCATCATTTATTTACATTTTATTTGCATCCCCAACTTTTTTGAAGCAATGACCAAAATAAATGAAAAAGAACAAAATGAGCAACAATATGGGACTGATATTAGCATGCTGACATAATATCTACATTTTTTGTGTACATTGAAAAAAGCACTACAACTAAATCAAACAAATGAAAGAAAATCAATAAAACAATGCAAAAGAAGACCAACATCATCTTAAAAAATTAACAAAAAATTATAAAACTCTTAAAGAAATGAAAAATAATCAACAAAGTACTTGAAAAAGAAGAACTCAAAGACCGAGCTAATCAATAAAATTACCAAAAAAAACAAACAAAAATGAACTCCCTGGTGACAATTTGTTTTCAGTTTTATTTAGTTTGTTTATCCTTTTGTTCATTTGTTGTCCATTTACTTGCCTATGTTGTTGATTTTTGCTCCTTCTGTAGATTATTTTGTCACTTTTTGTTCATTTCTGTTCATTTTGTTTATTATTTGATCCATTTTTGAAACATTTTGTTAATTTTCCTGATTGTTCATTTTAATATTGTTATTTTTATTTAAAATAAAATCATAATTTTGAAAAAGCTGGGGTTTTTGTTGTTTTTGTTCATTTTACTTGACTTTTTTCATTTTGTTGATCATCTTACTCATTTTATATTCATTTTCATTCAGTTCATTTATTATTTTTGTAAGGCATGTGAATTTTTGTTCATTTCGTGGATTATTCTGTTCAGTTTTCTTTTAGTCTAGTCAATTTCTTGATTATTTTTGTTTATTCTTTGTTTTTATTCATTTTGTTCAAATTTATCAATATTTTCTTGATTATTTTGTTCAATTTGTGGATTGTTTCTTTGTTTTTATCTTAATTTTTGTTTGCAATTTGGTTATTTTTTTCTTCTCTCTGTTGATTTAGTGCTTATTTTTGTTCATGTTGATTTACCATACCACTGAGCTGTGTTGTTTGTTGCTCTATCTCTACGCTTTTCTTTTGTCTCTCCTCTATCCACCAAACCCAGCTGGTCGAGGTCTTTTTGATGCATCAGCCTTGAATTGTGAAGCATCTAGAGATAATTCTGGATCATGACTGCACTTTATGGATCTAAATAAATATGGATTGCTATTGGTAAACCCGAGGGGCAATGACTGGGGCTGTTCAGTGAGGCCAATGCGGAAGTAAATTCATCCAAGAAGCTTTTTCCCATTGAGATACATTGGACTTCTATCCAAAAATACTAAGCAAATACATTTTTTTCATGGGTCGTCAGGGTCTCAAACGTTTAATTTGGACCCTCTAATAAGTAACTTGGTGGTCCATCTTTAACTTTTTGCTTCGTTATTAATATATTACAGCAAATAATCCAACAAATCATTGCCGTGCTGGGGTTTGATTGACATGTCGCTATAGTAGCACCTTGCGAGCGAAGTCGGACCAATTCGGACTTCGTATCTTCTATTTAGTCAATATGGGCATAGTTATACGCGAGATACAATCAACTGCAGCTGTGGGTAAGTTTACATTAACAACACCTTAGTATGACTTTGTTTGACAATGTGTGGTGAAGTTTTACCACATCAGTAAGCTAGCGGCTAATATTAGCTTCCCATGAGTCCCCTGGCATGAAGCAGAGCAGTAGAGAAAACAAAGTGGCGACACTTCCATAGACTCCCATTGTAAAAAATGGTGGACGAAATTTGGTCCAACTTCCAGATTATGGAGACGCCAATAGTTCCAAACATTGGCCGGAGCTCCATTCATCTCTATGGCTCATCAGGATCAATCACCGACAATTTGACAAAATAGCAACTTTTAAAAAATTTTTACATTTTAAAGCATCAGCTATCATAAGTATAATCTTAGACGTCATCCGTTTTGTATTTTATTCATGTGAAATGTCGATGTTGTTGCATTCACTAACTGCAAGCTTGGTATTGCTATGAAGGCTAACGTGATAATTTCACTAAAACCAAATAACTTTTTTGTTGTAACATGTCATTATATGTAGTTGTTTGGATTGTTAGATTTTATTATCATAGACCATCATTGGCCACTTTTTTCATTGTTGATTGTGAATTGATGAAAGTTATGGAGATGCCAGGTGAGTTTTGACTGTTGTAACATGGCTCATCTAGCAACATCTAGTAACTCCAGTGGTAAAGTTGTAATAATATAGTCATATTTCACATTATGAAGTGTCTTAGCATGGTTTCCGTAAGCGTCAGCATTCTACATCTTTAATAAATCTTTGCAAAATGTAATATAACTATATCTTTATGCAGCCATTATGTTTGCTAGTTAGTTGGCTAACTAGACCTAGCGAGTTGTTGAGATATAACCACCATAACTCCAAGTTATGGAGTTTCTATTTTAAGAATGATTCACAGAGAAAATAAATTGAGATATTGATGATGTGGGGGACATTACTAAAAATTTTGTTATGAGTCAGTGTTATTTAGGTTGCTTTACTGAACCTTGTGGGGTTCAGTTAAGTCTGTCAACTAAACTCATTTGCTTTAAAAAGCTAGATGCTAACTGTATGTCATGAAGCTCTATCATACATACCAAAGTATATAAAAATATACATGTGTGTGGTTTATTTTGATATTTACCATGCAATATCGCACTCGCTCTCATAGAGAAACAATGACCACTTGTGGTTTGTTTGGAACTATTGAGGTCTACATGACAGCCCTAGCGGCGACATCAAGGCATGTCGTAACTCTCTCTCTGTGGCTCTGTCATGAACGCTTCATAACCCCGCTGCCGTTCGTCCAAGTATGGTTACATCCTGTTTTTGGCTCCAATATGCCGTCCAGGAAGTGACAACCTGAGTGGCCTCAAAACGGCCCTTAAGAAACTAATGGGTCACTTTGTCCAGTTATACAGTATGTACAGTCTGTGGGTAAACCCCATGAATTTAAACTGCTTTGCTAATATCAGCGGGGAAGAATCCCCCCCATCTGCCCTGAAACCCACGCCTACTAATAATTTCCCGTGCACTTTATTTAATAGATCATCAGTACCCTGCAAAAAAATCCCATATCCAACCTCCCATCATTGTTACATCATACCATTTATTTTCTATTCCCATACATTATTCCATATGTTTAACATGAGCAGCATGACATCTAATCACCATCACCATCTAAACACAGCCCTCTGCCTATAGTGGTTCTAGTGGCTTGAATTAATTATAAAGAAAAAAACCTGCCCTGTCTTCTTGTCCATCACGGTGTGATGCTTGTCTGAAAGCAATATCAGAGTGAAGCCTGAAGGTCCACTTTGTTTAAAACCAGGAAGTTATCAACAAAGAGCCTTCACCGCTATTACCGTAATTGAATCCGCGTTCCTGTGAGATTGACCTCCGGCTGCTCTGGCCTTGACCTTACAGCAGGCATTCAACAGGCTGACAGAACTCACATTCTCATGTTGGATATTATATTCTGCGCTTTAGGCTGCTGGCTGACACAATTTAATGGGCTGCATAAAAATGAAATGTTTATGCTCACATGACCAGTCAAACATTTGGACAGACTTTCTCCTTCAGTAGTTTTTAATTATTTTTTTAATTTTCAACATTGTACATTAATTCTGAAGACATCCAAATGGTGAAAGAACAAATGGAATTACGTAGTAAACAAGCCAGAACATGTTTTATATTTTAGATTGTCCAAAGTAGCCATATTTAGCTTTAATAACAGCGTTGCACACCCAGGGCATCGTCTCATTGGATTGATGAAGTAGCCACCCAGTTTTCAGTTTTTAGGTGTGTCTTGTCAATGGTTAATTTGTGTCATGTCTTCTGCAGAGGAAGGGTCCATACAGAGTTAATAATCCTATAGCTGCTACTACAACTACTGCACAAATCTATATTATGGTAAGAAACAGTTCAGTAAAGAGGAAAGACACTTTATTATTACTTTAAAAAATTAAGTGCAAAAAATATCAAGAACTTTGAATGTGTCCCCAAGTGTAGTCAAATGCTGTGATGATAGTGTCTTTCATGAGGACCAAGAGCTACCTCTGCTTTTTAGAATGACCAGCCTTCGAAACCGCCAATGTGGTCCAGTGGACCTCGTCGAGCCTTGACCTGCCATAGCTGGGATGATCAAGTCCTCCAAATCTGAGGCCATGCGTCTCAGCTGGAAACAGGTGGAATGCCCTCTCTGGATCGAGGGAGGAGGTCCTGACGCAAGTGGAGGAGTTATGTCTCGGTTGGTTTGGGAAAACCTTGGGGTCCCCTCACAAAAGTTGGAGGAGGTGGCTGGGGAGGGGGGTAGTCTGGGTGTCTCTTCATAGGATGCTGCACCCACAACCTGGGCCTGCATAAGCAGAAGATGATGGATGGATGGATGGATGGATAGATGGATGGATGGATAGATGGATAGATAGATAGATAGATGGGCTGTTTAACACTTTCCTATTCACTAAATAATTCCATATTCTTTCTTTCACAGTTTGGAGGACTTCACTATTAATGTACAATATTGAGAAAAATAAAAATAAAGATCTACTGAAGGAGAGGGTGTGTCCAGACTTTTCACCGGTGGTGTACATCAATAATCATGACATACCAGTTTGATTAAGCATGACTTAAAGATACTGTATAACAACATGTTCTTCTTTCACCCGCCCTTTCCTGGCTTTCAGTAATCAGTCACCTACCATTAGTGGGTTTTTTTACTTCCTGAAACTAATACACATGACATCAGCCAGAGCAACAGTCACGTCCAATTAGAGCCTGAAGAGCGACAGGAGGGCCGGACCCCCGCTAATGGGAAATAGATATTGCAGTTATGACTCTACTGGAGGTTCAATTTATAGGGAAACATCACATACTGCCTTGCTAAATGAGAGAGACAGAAGCAAATTAGAGCACGGGTCAACATGACAGATCCATCAGGTTCTGAAAAGGCCCTGCCATCATATTCCCGACATGTATTATATATCTGCTTACTTTACAGAGCCGGAGCGCTGGGATAACAAGCCTTTTTGGGAAACCTGGAGGCCATTGGGTAAAAGTCAGCCCAACAGAAACAAACCCCATGTAAATCTCAGCAGGATGTTGTACTGAATGTGTGTGGGCATATCACGTTCTGGTAAAACACCCATGTCCCAGTGCAGAAAATCATCACATCCCAATGAAGAAATACACGTCCTCCATTCTTCCCGTGTCACAACTCCAGTTTAAAAACACAAGAAACATGAAGTGAGGGGGAAGTAACAAATAAGTGCCCTTTGATTTGTTTCACAGTTAAATCACACAAGGTTATTCTCAAGTGAGTCGGCTCTGTTTTCTGTCAATATTATGAAACCCTGCTGCAATTCCCATCCCGCCAATAAATCCTCCAATTTCTCCTGTTTGAAAATGAAAGGTAGAGCGTTTAACCCTTTCATGCATGAATTACTTCCAAAACATCTTAAAATAGTGTTTGAAAATGATTCATTTACACCCATCAGGTCGGGGCAGTTTTAGTGAAATACAATCGGAATTATGCTTTAGTTACTATTTGATAATGTTTTTAAACAAAGTGATGAATCAACCACTACTGTGGCTTTAGTTTGTATGAATAATCATACTTCCCTGCAAAGGTAAATCGTGCTAACTCAGCAAAAAGAGAATTTTCTTGAAATTTTTGGTTTTTGTTTATATTTTCTAAGCATTTTCTCAACTGTTTGCTTCATTTTTGTTCATTTTTTTCAGTTCTGTTAATTTTCGTGCGCATTCATTTCATTTGTTCTGATTTTCTTCACTGTTTGTTTTATTTTTCTGTTCATTTTCTTCATTTTTGTTGAGGTACCTGTTTATTTTTCCTAATTTTCTTGATTATTTTTGCTTATTTTTATCATTTACATGATCGTTTTCTTCATTTTTTTCTAATTGTGTTCATTTTTTTTTTTTTTGGTTGTTTTGCTCATTTTTCTTCTAATTATATTTAATTTTTATTCATTTTTTGGTTGTTTTGATCAT
>JAQQAE010003086.1:0-20896 GCA_029823295.1 Pseudamia nigra | reverse complement strand
TGACATGCTCAAGCAGGGCGACACAAAGGGGGGGCCCTTTTTTCTCAGTTGAGCACCTGCCCCTCTAAACCTCTGTGCACGCCACTGAATATGCAGGATAGTAACAAAAATTCAAGAGAATTTGTTCATATGTGGTTTCTTGCATGAGGCCTTATGAATATGTCAGGACGTGTGGATTCATTCATAAAAAATGAAAGAAATGATGATGTGTCAGTTTACAGTTTGCAATTTTTGTTGATCTTGCTTCTCTCGTTGATTTTCTCTTTTTTATTCCCTTGTTCTATATTTTGTTATTTTTAGTTTATTTTGTTCAATTTGTTGCTCAGTTTTGCCCTCTTTTTTAAACTTATTTATTCATTTTTAGTTCCTTTATGTAAACTTAAGTTACAAATGAATGCATTAACAATTTTCCAGAACACAGAAAACAGTGTTTGACATCCTTGCGTAAGATATATGGATATATACTTGTATGTTTATCATTCTGAACAAGCTGGGCGCCTCACAGGATTACATGACGCTGCACAAAGGAGAAATGATATAAATCAAAGCTCAACAGTCTGGTATACGATCCTGCGTGGACACAAACTTAATACTCAGGTCAGTGGCTTTTGTGACTACAATCCACAGGGCGCTCGCCGGTGTGATTACTGTGAGGATAATCTTTAACACACATGCTGTCTCAAAGGGGGAGCTGTGGAAAGTTGGCTCCAGACAGACAACCTGAAAAATCTACAGCCCTGTTTCCTACAATTCAAGTCCCTGGACAAAATGTAAATAAAAACAAAATATAATTATTTGCAAAAACAAACCCCATATTTAACTGCAAAAAGTGCCAAGAAATTATGCCTATTTAAAATTTGATGCCAACAGCATGTTTCAACAAAGTCGGTGCTGTGGCAATAAAACAAGACTGGAAAGACGTCAGTAAATTCAGTTCATCCCCGCATCTACAAATGACCAACTCTACATTAAGAAGAAAAATCAACCATGTATGAACTGGATCCAGAAATGCCACAACCTTCTCTGGGCTCATTTAAAAACCTGTGTCCTCCCGTCTGATGAGTCAAAATATGAAATTATTTTTAGAAATCATGTATGCTTTGTGCTCTAGGCTGAGGAGCGAGGACCATTCAGCTTCAGCACTCACTTCAAAAGCAAGCATATGTGATGCTATGGGAGTGCATTAGTGCATATGGTATGGGTAACCTGCATATTTCTGAAGGCAAGATATATACTGAGCAATATATGCAGATTTTGCCAAACAGACATTATTTACAGGAAAGACATTAGGCCAGATCTAAAAAAGATAGGACCGCACCTGCTAACTATGTTGGGGATAGTGTTGCTTTAGATCCACAAAAGGTTTGAACTGATTTAATATGTGCAAAACTACACTAAAGTATATGTAAGCATGTAATTCACAAAGCATTGGATAAGCACAAGCAAAGGCTGAAATTCGAGTGAATTTCTCCACCGTGCAGACAGCGTCACGGTTGCAGCAGTGCCATTTGTATGAATGCAAATGAGGGAACATTCACACGTTTGTCCCAAAATCCTCCCCTTTCTATGCAAATACATCTCATCACATCTAATTCAGAAAAAAATGCAAAACACAGTGCACCTAACCTAGATTACATGAGTTGATGTCATGTATTTACTGGGACAGAAGTATATTGCCTAAATATGCACGGACCGAGTACGCTGTTGTCATCTGTCAATAACATTCATTGTTTCAGTATTAGTTGATATTCCACACACAGTCAGTGACAAACAGTACTGGGCATTTTATTGATTTTAAAGGAAATTGTGCATCCAAATTGTTTGTTCCGTGTGTAGAGCAATGCCCTGCCTGTTCCCTACAGTAGCACATACAACGTGAATTATCGATGCTGGTGATCAGGCATTAAAGTATTCTGCTGCACTGTGTGTAAAGGCACAGGCTGTCTGATGGAAAGACCAGAAGATCAATAATCCCAGATACATTCCAGTCATTTCAAACCAGCTCAAATCACAGACAGGACTAGGAAAGTGTACAGTAAGAGCAACAGCCCAACCAAATCACACACAAGAGAAAGAAAGGTCATAAATAATTGCTCATTACATACCGAGGAGGTGGTGGTTTAGTACCTGTCACTCACGAGCATACAGTGTGCGTAAGAGCACATAACGTAACGGTTGAGAATGATAGCCGTTTAATAAGTTCAAACAGATCATCATGCTGAGGGAATCTAAACCGATGAACTGCTCTTTATGGAAAATATCCAGTGGATTCTTCTGTCCCTGAAAGCGATACTGACTTTAATCCACTTGTGTATCGACCCCATGGATATTACTGCGAAGTGGCCATCAAACTCACCCACTCTAATTTACAGTATAAGCTGTTTGTTGTAAAGTCTGTAAATATGAAGTCAGTGCCTTCATGGTCCGAGGTGTGATTTCATTACAGAATTTGTGTAAACTGCTCAAACTTTTTCTTTTTTGCAATTTCCGTTACAAACCAGTCTGCGTGCTGATTTGCGGAGAAACAGTCAGTGAGCAAACAGCACTCAGGTTCAGTTCTTTGTGTGCATCGTTGCACCTGCATGTCACTAATGCTAAAAACTTAGTGAATAGGTTGCAAACAAGGAGCAGAGTGCCTGAGCTAAAGCAATGCAAATTCCAACGACGTTTACACGTGCAGTGCAGTCTTTGTGGCTTTGGCCCTTAGTGTTAATGATATGCAGGTGCAAAATTGCTGAAACTGATAGCTTTTTGCTCTTGGTTTATATCAGAGTCCTGTGCTTCTCTGCACATCAGCACACACACTGGTTGGTAAAAGAAACATCAAAAATTGCAAAAAGTGGAAGGTTCTTCAGTTTAGAAGGGTTTCTATAATAAAAACAGGGACCTTATAGTTACAGACAGTGTGTGGGAGAGTGGAACTGTGGTTACATCGAAGGGGTCAGAGGGAGCAAGTTGTCTGCTGCACTGCACTTATGTCTGTCAAGACACAAGTGAATTAAAGTCAGCATTACTTTGAGGGACAGAAGAATCTACTGGACATTTGTTGCGGTAGGTTTTGATTTTGTCAGTATGATGAAATGTTAGAACTTAATGAACCGTGTGGGTAAAACCGCAGTGAAACACGAACATGATCCATGTCCACCTGTGGGATGGTGAGTCACATACTGAGCCACCATCTCCTGGGTACATCATGAACAGTATCTATGGCCTCCGTTTTGTGATTTGGTTGGACTGTTGATCAGTTTATTCTTGCTGTTCATTTCGTCATGTTGCCTGCACTTCGGGAAGGTCAGAAATGAGCCAGGGTTTAATGATTCATCATCTTCTATGAGACACATAACTCATCTTTTCCATAGAGCATGTGCCTTCATACAAAGAACCCGATGATCAGGATGTTTCTTTTAAAACATACAAAAATACAACATAATACACATAACAACCTGATCCTTTGATATCTGACTGATGCGTTCATGATTAAACAATGATTCATTGTCATTCAAGCCTCACAAACTCAAAGTTTTCCAAAAACTGAAAGAGCCACGTGACATCCACTCGTGGAAATTGCATGGAGGCTGCAATTTACGCTGCTCTTTTCTGAATTAGATGCTGATAACACTGAGGCTTTTTTACACAGAAAGAGGACAAACATAAGAATATTCTGTCATTTGCGTACATGCAAGTGGAACTGCCGTCACCATGACGCTATCGGCTTGTCAGTGCTTTGTGAATTACATGTTTGCTGGGCCCCTATCGTTGTTCTTACTCTTTATTTATTATTATTCTGTACCTTTTTTGGAGCAAATCTCCCAAAGTTTTGCCTGATTCACACAATTTCCAAACACCATAATGTCAAGCTCTTTCCGGACACGCCGGCTATTACTTTTCATAAATCTATCTTTTGTAGTTTTTAAATAATGTAGGTTTTTTTTCCACAAATTAGGAAATGGAGAACTCAAATGGAATGTTCATGACTACAGTGCCATGCTATGGGGTTACCATAGCAACGCTGCACCGTCACTGCCTTTGATCTTTTGATTACTCTCCACTGAAGAGTAGAGTTAGTGGGATTGCTGTCAGGAAAATATGCCAAACATGCCGTTTCGTTGACTTAGACGAGAGCGGAGGTGTCTGTTGAAATCCTGTAAGTCTGCTTGTTTATCTCGTACTGACTCACACAATTTCCAATGAAACTGCTTAAAAATTATATCAGTGCGCATGGATCTAACACAATGGATATTTATTCAAGATTCAAGAGTCTTTATTAGTCTTTATGTTCACACATAACGAAATTTTGTGCAGGTCTCTCAGCATTAAAAAGTGCAAATAGGCTAAATTTAAAAGGTGCAAATAGGCTAAAAATGACTATAAGCTTAAGTTAAACTTAACTTAAACTATAGTTAAAAATACAAAATACAAAATAGAAATGCAATCTCTATACAGATGAATGAAATGAAATGTCTGTTTCTGTAAACAAAGCTGAAATTTCAATCCCATGCAATCGCTTCGAAGATGGCAAATATTCAATTTTTTTTTTTTTTTACATTTTCTGGATCAGCAAGACCCTATATAAACGGGATCCAAAAAAGGCTACCGCCTTCTCTGAGCCTCAGCTCTTTTAAGATGAAATCAAGTGAAATGGAAAATTGTCCTGGGGCCTGATCAGCCAAAATTTGAAGTTCTTGGTGGAAATTATGGATTTAGTAAAGATAAACAATACATACAGGTGGCTAGTAGACATCCTTTTTACAGACGGTCTTGTTTATTTCATGTAAACGATGCAAATAACATTCTCCATGTACAGTATGACTCTGAAGTTAAAGAGTCCAGGTGTTAAATTAGACTGTGTGCAGACCTGACTGAAAATGTTTGATGCTTTATGAAATATAAAATATGACAAATGAGACTGTGCTGTTGAGCAGATGAAATCATGCATCATGCATCTCCTCAGTTCCATTGTCTTTAGAAGATGTGATGAAACAGTGGTAAACATGGCCCTGAGCCATTTTCTTTTGAAATGTGTGGCTGAGGTTAAATTCACAATGAGCATGTCATTTTCAAAAACAATGGATAATGAACAACGAACTCAAAACTAGATATGGCGTCTTGGGCTATTTTCACTTAATTACGGAGTTTGAGTGTTTTGCAAATCATCCCATTCTGAGTTCATTTATATTTTAAACCGTGACTCAACTTTTTATGAAATAGGATTGTGAGAAAAACAGATTTTTGGCGTAAAAGCTTAACGTTTTCTTTTCGCCCGTTCCTCTTTGCAGATAAAACCAGTGGACTACCCAGTGGTTATTCTAAACGCTTTCTCGTTACGACAACGCCTCTAATTTAATTCATTTTTAATTACGCACACTGTGGTCTGTTTGTGATATACTATAATCGTACTCATTATACCAACTTTATAGCAATTCATCCCATCCTCACACGGTATAAATAACTGTCATGGTGCTTTTAGAGTGAAGATAATGTGCCATTCGCTCAGCACCAGAACTTTTATTGTTGCAGTTCGGCTCAATCTATGAAGTGGAAATTGAAGACGGATGGAGGATGAAATTGATTTAATCTGGTTCCTGTTTTCTTTCTCCCACTTTGTTTTCGGTCTATATCTGAGCGCTTAGAGCGTCTTTCATGCCGTGCCGAAACCTGTACTGCATAAAGCGCTCTTTTTGCACATCTGTTTCTTTCATAGTATAAAAAAAAACAGCAGTCCCATTCTTTTTTGTGCAACTTTTTCCAGTTTAGAAACGTGTTGTGACATTTGCTGTTTGATTTTTATTTAATGTTTTAAAGCATTCATCATCTGTTTGGTCTACGGAATCCTCATGTGTAAAATATATTGTTCTCAGGAGACGAGTGCAGAGACATCCTTTTTCCTGTCAAGACAGATCTGTTTGACTAATCTGCACAAATGGAGAGTGTTGGGTCTCTGGCTGTGCAGCAAAATATACATAAGTGTAGATGTTTCACCAATACTCAATGCTATGTACATTTAGATAGTACTATTGGGTCTCTCAAAAAAAGTTGATTCAAAATAATATAATTTTTGCTCGCGTTCCATTTTTCTTCATGTGTTCAATTGTTTTCTTCATTGCCTTGATCCTTTTGTTCATATCTGCTCATAGTCTGAATATTTTGTTCATTTCTATTCATTTTGTTTTGAATTTTGTTCATTTTTTTGTTTGTTTTGGTTCATTACCTGAAATATTTTGTACGTGTTTGGGTTATTCTTCTTCATTTTGTGGGTATTTCCTTGGTCCTTTTGTTCATTCTGTTGCCTATTTTGTAAATTTTTTGCACATGTTGGTTTATTTTCCTGATTTCACTTTGTGTTCATTTTGTTGCACATTTTGTTCATTTCCATTAATTTTATTTAGAATTTTGATCATTCTGTTTCTTCTTTTGTTTATTTTTGATTCATGACATTGATTATATTATAAATTTTTGATTTATTTCTCTTTATTTTGTGGGTATTTTGGTCTTTAATTTTTTGATGTTATTTTTAAAATTACCTTGATTATTCTGTGCATTTCTTTGATTACTCTTCTTAATTTTGTGGGCATTTGCTCTTGATACGTTTGTTGAGCTTATAAAGCAAATTTATACTTTTGTAGCTTTTTAAATATACAGTGCACCATCCTTTAAATTGAAATAGAATTAAAAAATGTCAGGGCATGCACTAATTTGCTGTAAAATATGTCACCCATATATATTTGTAATTAATTTTGGTTTATATTATGTTTATAATGATTTTTTTGTTAATTATCTTTATTCCTTTGTTAATTTTTTGTTTACTCATCTTCACTTTGTGAGGGTTTTTTTGTTCTGTTTCTTGATATTCTTGTTTATTTTCTTGCTTAATTTGTTAATTTCAAGGATAATTTTCATCCGTCCTTGTTCAATTTGGTTCATTTTCTTAATTTTTCGTCTTACATCTTATACTCTCATCATTCTAAAACATAACTGTTTAAAATGTACACGACACCAGTTTTAAAGTTTAAATAATAAATTACATAAACATTGTAATGCCATGTGGATTAATTTGCTGTCTGTTAATCCAGTATGTTTAAATGTTTATATATTATGTTTCTGATGAATTTAAGTTCCATTTTTGTTTATTTTATTGCATGTTATTGTTCATCTTATTGAGTATTTTGATAAATTTCCTTGATTATTTTGTTCATTTTCTTGATTATTTTGTGGATTTGGGGGACAATTTTGTTCTTTTTTGCTCACTTTGGCTCATTTTTGTTTCATCTTGTATTTTTTGTGCATTTTGTGCTCATGAAAAAATCTAAAGGAGCAAAATGAGTCCAGTCCTTCAAGTCCACCTTGTTATCATTTACCTTTAAAGACTAAAATACATTCAAATAAAATTATATGTGCATTCATTTTATTTAAAATACGTTGATATATGTCATATTATGCCATTTTACTCATTTCCCCACTATTTTTAGTAGTTTTTTTGTTATTTTTCCACATTTCCCTGAACTTTTTTTCTATTCAATCTGAATTAATTATATCATAAAATAAAAACGTGAGCAAGCATGTACAGGCTTATTTGCTAGTGCAGTCTAATTCAAACAATGACAAACTCTAACAGTGTACGTCCTAAAACTTCAATGTGTGTTGATGTACATAAAGCTGAAATGTTTAGTCTGAAAATATATGAATTGCTATGTCTGACGTTTACTTTGCTGTCAATACAAGTGATTTAAATGTGTAATAGTGCTGTTTTTTAACAGGGTTTTTCTTGCATAAGATGTTAAAGTGGTGTGTGCTCACCTGCATCACATTGCTGTTTAAAAGGCTGGAAAACCCCCGGAGGCCACTTCTGTTAAGTGACCCTCTGCAGCTGGTATTTGTCAAGATAAACCGAAGCTGCCGAGTTTTCTTGAAAGCAGAAATGTTACAGGGTCAGTTAGGGTTAATTGATTGATTTAATTCAGATCAGTGGCTGAAAAAGAAACACACAGAAAAGGGCGTTTTCCAAGAAAACTGTTTCTGACAATGGACGCGAAGTACAAAAGCGGAGTTCCTTTGGTGTAGAGACAGAAATGTGATTTTTCAAATTTATCTGTCGTTTTTCATTAACTATGTATATAACACTGAGCTAAAACAGAATTATGATGAAAGGACTATAGTGTACTTTTTTATTTGGTCTGATCGACATTCATAGCCATAGTCTCCTTGGCTTGCTTTTCCTAAATTAAAGTTATAACCCAAAACTTTGTCATTAAACATTTGTTAGAAGGTTGCCAATTTATTCATTATTTTTCTTATTTTGGTTCATGTTCTCAATGATTCTGAATTCCCGTGTCATTTGTTCATCCATTTTACATTCAAAACAGAAAAAACAAGTCCTTTTTTTGTTTTTCCGCTTGTAAAGCCAAAGTAAAACAACGGGTAATGACCCACTTTCTGATTTCCCATGTAGTGCTCAAATTGAACACGTTCTTCTGTTTTCATAAATCTGTTTCTGACACTGGATGTGACCCGGAAGTCACTCCAAATACACTGCATCGGTTGCCACTTATCTTTAAAATATCCATGTCCTGCTCATTTACAGCAATTTAATTTTAATCTTAGGTAACTGTACATTAGCGTTGCAGCCATCATCACTCAAAATAGTCTAGAATTATATCAGCGTGAAAGCACATTGCAGACAAATGAGAAGCGTGGAGCACTGGATTTGTCTTATTTGGATTAGCAGAAGTTTAGCTAGGTAGCGTCATTGCTCTTCTTCTAAACTGTGGAAGTGGATTAGCAGAAGTTTAGCTAGGTAGCGTCATTGCTCTTCTTCTAAACAGTGGAAGGCTGGTGGGGTCTGGTGTTAAATTCAGGCTTGTGTAACTTGAAGTTTCTGAGCACTCTCCCAAGAAACAAATCAACAGTGAACAAATGTTACTATCACCATCACTGGTGTTAGCGGGTTTATCGAGCGCCGTGGCTGCAGTTCCCAAGTTCCTGAGTCATTATCCATTGCTTCATTTTGGTTTTAAAAAATAAAAAAATCAAAATCAAGCAAGCAAAATAATCTAAAATATATGAAGAAACAAAAAAACATGGCAAGGAAATCAATGAAATTACTGAGAAAATGAATTAAAATGAACAAAAATATCAATAAAATTAACAAAAAATACACTCATTAATGAATCAACTTGCCGTCATTTATGTAAAGCAAGTTTTGCCAGAGACGCATAAGGTACATATTTGCATTTAAAAGCTACTCCTCAGGAAAATTAATAAAAAATGATAAAACAAAAACAATGAAATGAGAAAATGATCAAAGCACAAGAAAAAAGTCAAGAAAATGACCAAAAAAATCAACCAAATATGCTGACAAAATGACCAAAAGTGAATAATCCATTTAAGAAAATGCGCAAAAATGAGTTAAAAACTACATGTCACTGACATTTCCAAGTGGAATTCAAACTATCCATTTGTCATCTTCAGTGATGAAAAGGACATTTTACTGATACCGAAAGAAACAAATCCCCTGCATCCATCCAAAATCTATGCTTGAGATTCATTTTGAAGGCAAACAATTACTAATATGTGAGATTTAAAAATTCATCTGATGTGGCTTCATCCCCGTGTTTTCCTGCGAGTTCGCCGTCGAAGGAAATACACCGAGAGGCATTCCAAATTTTCGGGGATGGCAACTGATAGACATCAACCTTGAAGTCTGTTATATGAGTCGCCTCTCTCCCCTGAGAGCGAGGTAGAGGTCTCTCATCACGGAGCAGTTTAGCAGAGTGAGATGGTTGAATGCGAGGACTTCATTAAGCCCCTCTATTGTTAACATCTGGGTTCAGAAGAATGGCTCTTTCTCTGGTAAATGTTGCCCTGGCTTAACAAGGGATTTTATTACACCATGCAGTTGACATTGGCAGCAGTGTCGCGTCTGGCAATGGAAACCCCTCAACTGTTTAGGTCACAGGAGATCAATCAAAGCAGCCTGTTTCCCTCATGCCTTCAATTCTCGCTGCAACGTGCCACCAATGTAAATCTGAGGTAAAGTTCAACACACTACGTATTCCCCGTGGAGTACAGGTCTGTTTGAAAGCTGGAGGGGACAATTTCAGTCAGGCATTGCAGTCGACACATTTTGTTTTCTACGTTTTGGTCGGCGGCTAATGTGTCAGTTCTACGGCGAGGAAAAAAATATAACGCACAAAACACAATGAGTAAAAATGAATTGAATAATCGTGAAGGTCGTGAACAGAAATCTGAAACAAAATGAGCGGAAATGAACAGCGAGGGAATAATGAGTAAGCAAAAGAGGTTTAAAAAAATGGAATAAAAAGTGAACGGTAAAGTCAAGTAGGATGAAATCAATGGGGCAAGGGAAAGAATACACAAAATTAACCCAATAATCATGAAAATACACCAAATATGTGCAAAATGAGCAAGATGTGAACAAAACAGTCAAATAGATGAACAAAAATGAACACAGCAAGTAAGACAATAAGCAAAAACAAACCAAATACTGTAATGTAAAAAAAATGCAAAAAAACAATACAAAATGAGCAAAAGGTAAGCACAAAAACGATGCAGATGAAGACAAATGAAGTAAGAGCAACACAAGTAGACAGATAGCATGGGAGGGCCAAATTTTACTTCAACCAGATGATATAAAATATTTTTCCAGTTTCCGTGTTTTTCGGACCATAAGGTGCACTTAAAATCCTTTAGTTTTCTCAAAAATCGACAGTGCACCTTATACTGTAACCCGGTGCACCTTATGTATGGATTAATTCTGCTTAATGACCTCAAACCAAGCTGCACTGCTTGGTGGTTTGAGCATTACGGCCACCGTAGCTAGGAGCTTCGTGGAGTAATACCGGTACGTACCGGTACAGCAAAAATGGCTCCTGTTGAGAGACACGCTTACGAAGTGGATTTCAAACTCAGCGTTATCAGTCAGGCAGCACAAATCAGAAATAAAGCAGCTGCGAGAAAATTCAACATTAATGAATCGATGGTACAGAAGTGGAGGAAGCAAGAAGACGCCCTGCTCCAGGTAAAGAAGACCAAACAGTTTCCGAGGGAACAACGTGAGATGGCCGCAGTTGGACAAAACTGAACAGTGGGTTATTGAACAGAGAACTGCAGAATACATTGTTTATTGATGGTGTGCCTTATAATGTGGTGCGCCTTATGGTCCGAAAAATACGGTATTTTGTGGCTAAGTTAGTAGCCCCATTGATTGCTGGGATTTCATTAAAACTTTAAAATGGCTATGAAGCCATACTATGACATCAGCATCAATTCATAATATTGTGGCTATTTTAAGACTGAGGTCATTTCTGTAGCAGGGATGCTTGTCAAGATATGATGGGAAATGTGTTTTCTGAGATGTCTTGCGTGACCTTGACCTTGACCATGACTGACCCACTCCAGAAGTGAAACACCTTGAAATATCCACCTGAGTAATATTCCCACCAAATTTGGTGAAAATCCGTCCAGGTGTTCTCGAGTGGGTGGACAAAAATACCAGTACATTTTCATTAAACTTGACCTTGACTTTTGACTTATTGGCTGGAAAAGTTAGGATGTCCATCCAAGTGATATTTCCTTCAAATTTGATGAAAATTCACAAGTTATCCTGCAAACATCCACCTACTTGATTATTTTACTCACTCTTTGTTCCTTGTGGTACTGAATATCGAGACGTCAAATCGTCCCCATCCCACCACTTGACTTCAATTCATTATAAAGAGTCGACATAAATCTGCACCTGTGCACATTATAAATAATTCTGCATGTTTTCACAACAGCTCCCCAGAGTCCAACATACAACACTACTCTCCTAAATCACTATATCTCCCACTCTGCTTCACACCATTTCCTGACAGTGCATCAGCTCCCTTATTCCTCTCTGTTTTGAGCCCCTCCCTGCTGGAGATCTGGTTGCCATGGCAACTGCTGAATCATCCTTCCCTGTGCAGCCGTCCTGTAATATAATTTCCTCATGAAGCGAGGCCCTCCATCACCCCGGCCTACATCAGCAAATTGATCTGACGCCTCACTTTGTTCTATGAGTTGCAGCAGCCCGTGCAGGTTGAGTCTCAGAGGACGCAGCGGTGCAGCGGGCGGAACAACAACCATCCGATGGGCAACGTACCCACAACGGTAAAGCACTGCCTGAGCTACGAGCAACTCGTCCAAGACTACCCATGGCTGAAACGCTGGCTGCTGGAGGAGAAGGTGGGTCTACTTTCCTTCGTTCTAATCTGCTGCACATGCTCTGCCACATGACTCTCTCATGACAAGGGGAACGAGCCGCTGGTGACGGAGCTGCTTACATAAGGTTCCTCTTTAGTGAAAATTGTATGTGTCTTGCATGTATTAGTTTACTTTAGAGGATGTGATCTGTTTAAAACAGAATAATACACTGTTTTCATTTTTGATGGGTTGGAACAGCTCAAGACTAGATCCTCTTGTTTTTTTTATGTTATGTAAATCACCATGTCCACTGCAAAAACCTGGTAACACTTTATAATACTGTAAGTGTGCATGTCATAATGCTCGATGAATGTGTCACTCATGACAATTTTACACGTGTATCTTGGATTCCTCGTACTTACCAAGAACTAATAATCAAGTCCGTGGCTTTATGTGACTGATAATGTTAATTTACACTTATTTTATACATTAATTGTATGAACTATTGATTCAGATTCCACAAAAAAGCCAGTTTCATAGCAATGCATTTGGGCGAGGTCTCTGTACGGGAGAAAAAGTACATAATCTGAGGATGGTTCATTAGCAATGAATGCTCCGTGTTGCTTCTTCTGATAATCGCATCATGCCACAGCTCATAAATGATGCTTCATATGTTTTCATAATATTAGTTTAGGCACTGTGAATAAGTGTGGAGTAAGTGTGAAATCAAGGAATGTGATGATTTGTACACGGTGAGCAAAGGGAATTCATGAGTCCATTTAATCATCATGAACCATGCATAGTTAAGCAGAGATTCTATTCACTTGCAACCTTATTATAAAGTGTAGAAAATTCCACAAGGATTATATTCATTTACCATCGAGTAGCTAAATATGAAACAGCAACATATTTTATAGACCTATTGACATCTATGTTGTGTACACAAACCAAAAATAAAATAGCTGGAACTGCATGGAAAATACAATTTAATTTAATTTGTAAATGTACATACACTCTCAAAATTCAGGTCTGTTACAAATTGAAGGAAATATGGAGCAGGAGCAAGTTAGGGACAAAAAAGAGTTTGAAAAAATCAATCTGGTTTGAAACAGATGATGTCTACAGGTGATGGGATTTAGTCCTGCAGAAGAAAAGGTGGGTCGAGGATCCACAGTTTGTTGAATGTGTCAGAAAATGATTGAAATATTTAAAAACAAAGCTCCTCAATGAAAGATAGGATGAGGTATTTAACCTTCTACAGTGCAGAACACATTAAAATCACCGCAAGGAATCAGTGCATAAACAAGACAAAGCTGAACATGCATGACTTTAGACTGTTCAGATGGCAAAGCCAGTCACTGAAGCCGACACAACAACGAGGGATCAGAATTTAGTGTCGTGAGGCAAAGCTTTGAGTTAGAGCCACAGATGCAAGGTTCATTTTTTTGGTTGTTAGTCGGGAGCCTTTTCTTCACAAAAGCAACTGAATACTGGTTGATTGCACCACAATCTGGTTTTGTTCCAGGTGCAAGGTTCAAGGTTTCTTTGTTTTCGCTGAGTGGAGGCAATGATTTGATTTTTCAGCCAGGAGGCATATTACTGTACATCCATTCAGCAAATCTATAACAGCATCACAACGATACAAACCATGTCACTTAGACAATTCATCCATTGCCATTTAAAAACTTGATGTGTTTTTGAACGTTCCGAGAGCCGATTAATTAGTAATGTCCCTGGATACAATGAACGTAAAACCTGCTTATGGCGCAAAAAGTTTTGAACTGATATTTTTGTCAAGTTGGTGATCTTCAACCGCTCCCTCTGTACCAATTCATGATTAACCTACAGTATAAGCTCAGTTCACATCACCTGCAGTATTTCAAATTACATTGCTTTCAATTCAATTTTATTTGTATAGCGCCAATCACACACGATTATCTCTATGCATTTCACAAGTCAAGGCCGAGACTTCAAGACTATACAGAGAGTAAACACAACAGAATCACCAAAAGCAAACAAAGGGCGACAGGGGGTGGAAAGACTTCCTTTAACAGACGAGAAAAACCTCCAGCAAAACCTGGTTCCAGGCCTTAATTTAACAAAATAACTCAAAGAAAGTGAAAGTTGTTCATTAATACGCAAGTTGACGAAAATACAGGAATTAAATAAATAATGTTGACCCTGTATGTCAGCTGATATTGTGGAATGTCTACTCAGCAGACACAAGAATGCCCTTCTCAGTCATATTCATGATGATTATAAAGAAGGTGGTTTGTAGCGTTATTAAACTTATTATACTTTTGTTTCACAGTTAAATCTTCCTAGATGATGCTGAAAAGTTCTTAAACTGAGTTCTGTTACTCGACACCAGCCCTGTCAGAGATGACAAAGGTTAGATCCATAACACTGGACAATCTGTAGGCTGGACCTGCTCCGTTTTTTGACAGCAGCCAAAACAAAGACAGTTTAACGTTAATGGGATATATGTAGTCGAAATTCAGTCCAACTAAAATTTTATATGCTCTACTTATATAACTAAAGCTTATTTTAATGTTTCAACATCCAGTGATAGTCGGCGGACTTATGAGACAGATCTAACTCATGAACACGATAGCAATGAGTTTTAATAAAGTTATAATTAATGACTGCTGTCATCCACCTTTTTGTCTGTCAGCGTCACAGTAAATATGTATAAAGAGTGGTTTACATGTACGCTGTTGGATGATACTAGATCTTAAGGTGCAATGATGCTCTTTTTCCGCTGTTGTAGCTTATAATGATCATTAGAACAACCATATACAACACAATGAACAACTGTCATTGTCATTCAAGCCAAGTTTCAACAGTGCTTAAGGACAAAGTTAGTCACTTACCCTTGTCATCCATATAAATTTGTATAAACTGCACAATAGTGTGGATTGGTAGTCAAAATAATGGATCCAGAAAGCCATGCATGGGCATAAGTGACGTGCAACTTGCTTGCAGTGAAGACATCCAAACTGAGTGAGAGTGTTTTTCAAACTCATTTTCAAGAGTTTGTGCTATTCCTTGCCTTCTTGCTGTGTTTTAGACATCAGCTGTGCAGTACGTTGCAGAAGAAGAGTAGAAACAGAGTCAACAGCCGTATTAGTGCTAGAAGAACGACTGTACAAATCCATCTTATGGCAAGAAGCACATCAAGAGAAAAGACAGTCCATCATTTCTGAAAGAAGCAAAGGTCATTCAACCTGCAAATCCAAAAAACTTCAAATGCCCAAGTGCAGTTGCCAAAACCATCAAACACTGTTTGATTGTCGGTTTCTGAGGCTGACAGTTCAAAAAAGTCGAGGTCTTCTTTTCTGGGACAGTCTTCATGAGAGCCAGCTTCATCACAGCGTTTGATGCTTTTGGTTACTGCACTTCACAGCCATGTGACATGTGTCCACAGTGACATATCCAGGTAAATTTGAATACTGCTTTAGAATTTTAGATTGTTGTTTTAGATTATAGATTGCCTACATATAATTTATACATGATGTAGTTTACAGAATTAATAATATACAGTAAGTTAACTAAGATGATTTAGTGGTAAGCAAGCTTCAACACTACTTTACAAAGAACACTTATGAGTGCTTTGGCATACAGTTTTTTTTGGATTACGAGGAAGACATCAGGCAAGATTTTGTACCGGCTCACGAGCAAAAACTCGGGTTGCGAGTAAAATAGTTCACAAGAGTGAGAGTGAGAGGAGCACACGCTACTGACTGACCGAATGGAAACGCAGACGTGAAACTTGCGCTGTATCGCGCTTCATATTTGTGCCTTTTTTCACCTGAAATAGTGCTTAGTTTTGTATTTGTTCATCATGGGACTAGAGAAGGAGTGAGTGTCACATAAGGCTTTAAGAGAGTAAGCGACTGTGTGTTGAGACGCTTGACGCCTGTGAGAGTTAGAAGCATCTTGTCGTGTGTTATTCCCTGCATGTTCGTGCCCAGAGTTCATGCATTCAAAGTAAAACCACCGCTCGAGCCACCGCTTCTCCTTTGGATCAAGGAGAAGGAAATCGCGGGTGATACGGTCACTGTTTGCTTTTTACGTTTACTACGTCTACGTCAAGTCAAGGTAATGCGTCATTATAAATAATTTTTAGAACTAATTTCATGCATTCCTTTTCAGATAATTAACATAACTTCCTTTTCAAATAATAATGAATAAACATTCTTTTCTAGATACCATACGTGCACATAGGGGTGTGTATACTGTATATGGGACTTTTCATGGGTCTTGGAATGGAGTAATTGGTTTAATGTATTCTTATATGAAAACCGGTCCCGGCTCACGAGTTTTTTGCTTCACGAGCTTGATCCCAGAACGGATTAATCTCGTAATCTGGGGTTCCACTGTATATCTCTGTAGTAAAAGAGTCTGGGTGCTAAAATGGCCTGATACTGTTCTGACTTACCTATTTGAAATTTTCTGCTCATTATGTAATGTAAAATACAATAAAGGAAACAGCTGAGTAGCTGAAATCCTACATCAAACAAAAATGGGAAAACATTTTACTTTCAAAATTACAGGAAATGGTTCCCAAAGGCTTATAGGGTGTTGTTAAATGAAGAGTAGTACAGATTAACGTTGTTGAAACATGTCATCAAATTTAAATTAAGCATCAAATTTTTAAAAACAAATTTTGCTTTCAGCATTTGATGTGTTGCCTTTATGCTATTTTCAGTTCAGTATGGGGTTTCAGTTTTTGTATGGCATATTCTGATCCTATATACAATTTAATAAGCAATCCACTTTTTAACAGAGTTGTACATAATCATTGTCACTCATTAGCATTTCAACTGCCATTTTGAAACCACGAGTTTGTGTTTTGGAAGTGACCATATTTGAACAGAAAGACAGAGCTGAAGGAACAATGTTACATGCTAGGTCATTGATGCAATAAACATCTAAACTTTATCAAACAGTTGCACTGACAGACTCCAACAAAGACACCAACACGGCCAAATCTGGCATATTACACAGTATATTTTCTTGTACATTTAAAAGAGCCAAAATACAAAACCAAACTAAAAGATAAAATACAACTAAAGCATAGCAATAAGGAATATTTCCTATTCAAAACTAAAACTTTATGCAATCAATTTAAAACAGCATAAAGTCCAGTAATTAACAAAAATGTGCCAAAAGAAGAGAACTACTCGAAGAGTTGAAGCTTAGATAACATACCACAGTCACAGACCTCCGTTGTATTCCCTATTCCTGCAGTAAAGAAAAAAAACTGCTGTTTTTGAAACAGAAAAAATTACTTCACTTAATGTTCCATCTGTGACTGGTCATCTATCATGCTGGCAAAGTGGAGACTCCCAGTTGGTGACAGGGAAAGTAATTTAGCACTAAGAGGAAGCTGCAGCCCTGGCAAACTGTGAAAGACACCTCAAGAGTTACATCAGCCAGAGAACAAAGACACAACAGAGGCGAAATCTTACCTCAGTTTTGACCGCATCTCCCCCGTCCTCCTCCTTGTGCTCCACATCTAGAGAGAAGACAGCAACACAATGAATGGCCTGGATCATTCACAAAACACTGGAAACCTGGTCACATCTCTTATCCATGTGTCTGTGAGGCACTACAGTGGCCTCGTTTATCAATAAACCACATGACACTTTTATTAGCCACAATCATTAAGTTTGTCTATCATCACTTCCCATGAATCACTGTGTTGAAGGTAAAAGAATCAGTGTAATAAATAGAGCTGGTGATGCAGCCAAATGCTGTCTACAGATAAAAATGTCCACTGCAGTTGATACTGATGATCATCATGATAAATGACGGAAAATTATTTTATTGATTTTATTGCAAAAAGAAAAAGGGAATATTAAATACCCAGAAGGCCAAAAATGATCTTGAAAATGAAAAATTAACTGTGTAAAAATACCAAAAGAAAATTACATAAAACATACAAAAAGACAAAAAAACAACCTAATGATGCAAAAAAACTACCTAAAACACAAAAAGACAACAAATATTGTATGACTTAGAATAACAGTTGAGTTAGTTTGCTTAAATATTGTGATCGCTCACGCATTATATCAATAATGATCACAATAAATGCTACAGTATTATGCTGACAGTCAATGAAAATGTCCAGGTCATGGTTTCTGGAATATTTTTTGTTCATGGATTCAAAGCCTGAATTATTTTTCTCATAACAGACTCTGAAATTTACAGTTCTGTGAAAAAGTGTTTTCCGCCTTCCTGATTTCTTACTTTTTGTATACTTGTCAAACAAATGTAAATAATAAATTTAAAAAAACACAAGTTTTTAAATTAAAGTTTTTAACTGCAATAAAGCGTTTGTAATAACTGTCAGTGAGTCTTTTACAGATGCTGTGAAGGAATTTTGTCCCACTCATCTTTGCAGAATTGTTGTAATTCAGCCACATTGGAGGGTTTTTGAGTATGAACTGCCCTTTTAAAGTCATGCCACAGCATCTCAGTGGGATTCAGGTCAGGACTTTGTCTAGGTCACTACAAAGTCTTCATTTTGTTTTTCTTATGTCATTCAGAGGTGGACTTGACTTGCTGGTCTGTTTTGGATCACTGTCGTGCTGCAGAACTGAAGTGTGCTTCAGCTTGAGGTCACCAACAGATGGACGGACATTCTCCTTCAGGAGTTTTTAATAGAAGCAGAATTCATGGTTCCATTTACCACAGCAAGTCTTCCTTGTCCTGAAGCAGCAAAACAGCCCCAGACCATCACACTACCATCACATTACCCCCCTACCACATAGGGGGGTAAGAAAAAGTTCTTACCCCCCTATGTTAAAATAGAACTTTTTCACACATGGCCTTTAATGGAAGAGAAAAACCTCCAGCAGAACCAACGGCTCAGGGTAGGTGGCCGTCTGCCCCGACCACTTGGGGTTAGTGCATAGAGGACAGGCAAAAGAATATTATCCACTGACAAAGTGTTCAACATTAACCCCAGTAACCCCAGTCACCACCTGCACAAACTCCACACCATTCAGTTTACACTAGTGCACTCACAATGTTCTCCTCTGATTTCACAGTGGAAGAAGTGTCCCCTCTTTATTATCATGTTGTCCTTCTGTATTTTCTGAAAACTACAGTTTTTACCAGTTAATGTAATGCAAAGGAAATTTCTGAATGTGTTTTATGAAATCATAAAAAGATAAATATTTATCATTCTTAAAGGATTAAGGATATTGACATATGTTTATGGTCCTTGTTACGAGGGTTGGCTAGCTATTCTATAATTCAGTTCTCAGACAAGCTCCCAGCTGTTACGGGGTAGTTCGTACTAACTCTCTAAGCTCCCAAGAAAGCCCCTCCGTAACCAAACCTTCACCAGAGCCTAGGTGTTGTACAGAACTTGAGTTGTGTTCTATACTAGCCCTGGGTGATGTGTTTATCCCTAAACTTCGGAGGATCAGGTGTGTGTCCGCCAAACTCACCCCCACACGTCTGCCTATGGATCTAGCGAATCACACCCGCAGTCCTGTTTGTCTGGCGGTCCGCGTTCTTGTTCCGGTTGAACGTCCAGCCTGCTCTTGGGTCGCTGACTGTCGTTCAAAGTTAGTTAAGGTGAATATATACAAAAGTGTTAGCGTGCTACTAACAGTTCGATTCTCAGTCCGTAGATCGATGTGGTTCATTTTCTTTCAGCTCTGTTTTCCTCTGAGCTGTTCTGTCAAAATTCTCGATTCCAACTGCGCGAATCTCTGGCACTCTCTTACATGGGTCTCTGGATTCCCTCAATTATCCTCTTGGTTCTCGGTTGTCTGAATCTCCACATATTCTGTCGGTGTCTCAATCCAAATTACTCCTGCTGCTGTATCCGCCCGCTGTTTTCTCAGCTCGTATTTTCCGCAGGTGACGCCAATGCCACTGATGAAAGAGAGTTCACAAACAACGCCCACATCCTCCAAATATGTGTATGAGTGAAACCCTGAGATAAATCCACAACTACGGAAACTGGATTGTAACAGTGCCATGAAATTATTTATAGACAGAAACAGACATTTTCAAACTCAGCCATTTATAAAACTTTAAATTAAATCCATCTCAGACTGGAAAGTGAAGTTAGTTTCATCTGGAATATGTTAATATATAATATGATATCTGATATTCATAAATCAAACCTGTGAAGTAACAAAATGAACAATTTAAATGACAAAACTAATCAAATACAGTAAATGAGCCCAAATTCTTTATATAAAGGAAATAATAAGGGAATAAACATGTAACATGTCATGGGCTCACCACCTGTGGGAGGGGCCGTAGGGGTCGGGTGCAGTGTGATATGGGTAGCAGCCGAAGGCAAGGGTCCTGGCGGACTGATCCTTGGTTGCAGAAGCTAGCTCTGGGGACATGGAATATCACCTCTCTGGCAGGGAAGGAGCCTGAGCTGGTGCGCAAGGTGGAGAGATACCGGCTAGATATAGTTGGGCTTGCCTCGACGCACGGCTTGGGCTCTGGAACCAGTGTCCTTGAGAGGGGATGGACTCTCTTCCACTCTGGCGTTGTCCACAGAGAGAGGTGGCGAGCAAGTGTGGGCATACTTATTGCTCCCCGGCTCGCTGCCTGTGCGTTGAGGTTCACCCCGGTAGATGAAAGGGTAGCCTCCCTTCGCCTTTGGGTGGGGGGACGGGTCCTGACTGTTGTTTGTGCCTATGCGCCAAACAGCAGTTCAGAGTACCCACCCTTT
>JAQQAE010003085.1:0-20898 GCA_029823295.1 Pseudamia nigra | reverse complement strand
GATTTAAAATGTATTCTTACCTTGGCTTATGACTTGGTAGTGTGTCTGTGGACACTGCACACGTCCATAACTGTAAAGAACTCCAGAGACTAACGCTGCCCGGGCAGCGCCAGTGTCCTTCACTGGCGTGAATGAAATTATTAAATTATTAAACTTGTGTTTTCAGAATGAATTAAATTAGCTCCAGCCACTAGCACTAGCTGCTAGTGGCTAGCGCTCTGACTTCCAGGTCATTCTTGTCGAGACCTGGAAGTGACATCGTTGTCTGCATAATTTGTCATTATGAGATTCAATTTTTTTGCATTTTTTTCGTCCGTATATCCGAATTTTTCATTGTCAGAAGCGGTCGTTGTCCGAGGTTCCACTGTATTCTGATTTTACTCTAAGGTGTAACTGCCCACATTACATAATAAAACACTCATACATATGCCTTTCTTAATGAGACCTGGGATCAGATTCACATGCAAGTTGTAAACATATTATGCTACTCTTTGATGCCAATTTTCTGGAAAAAAAGTAAAATAAAATGATCAGGAATATTTGCATTTGATCATAGGGCAGGGCTAATTTCATCTTGAATATGGTAGGTTGTAATTTGTGATTATTTAAAATGTATATTCTCAGTATTCAAATTTAGAATCAAGCTGGCTTATGGGGATGGCAACAATGCACTTTAGCTTAACAATGATTGGTTATGACTTGTGATATCACAAATCACAAAAAATTAAAAATCCCCGTTACTTTATGTCACAGACTTTATAGAAATCCCAAAATCCAAATAGATATATTTTCTGAGTATGGGACCTTTAACTTTGTCTAAAACAGGCCATTTTGGTTTCTTCCACTATATCCACCAAGCAGAACCATCAAGATCAGCCTGGACCTGAGCAGGAAGGCTACATAATAGTATCCATGGCAATGACAGGAAAGGAGGATAGTCTGCACTCACTGACTAACCAAGACACTGAAACAGTGTTTAGAACATGACTGAAAATGTGGAATTTACACGATAGAATGAATGATCTGTGCGTTATTTTGACATGAATCTTAAAGGTCCCATACTGTTAAAATTAAATGTATTTCTGTACAGTTCATACATGACAGTTGAAGACTTCTATGTGGGAGGCAAACAAGTGTTGGTTTTTTGAGGATCTCTTCATAACTCTGCCACACATGCGCTGATTTGATTGTGAATTGCCACAGCTGCCCGCTTTTAAGCAGAAAACACGCTTTCCCAGGGAAGACCTGTGATCATGTTCTGTCTAAAAAGCTGCAACAAACAGAAAATTACCTCTCATGAACAATTTTCTATAAAAAGACAAAAAAAATGTTGGCCAGTTACTCGTGAGGTGGGACTAATTTTAGCTTGAATATGATTGGTGATGTTTTAAAATTTAGAATTATACAGGGATGTAACTAATGCACTTAGCTTGACCACTGATTATGACTTGTGATGTCACAAATTGTAAATATTCAAAACACCATATTTTTCCTGTTGTTTATCTTTTGTGGATTAGAACAAGGTCATATTTTTACAGAGTTTATTTTAACAGATGATTTATATAAAATTCAAAAACCTCACAAAGATGAATTTTCCTTTAAAACATATTCTAATATTTACATTAACTGTGAAACGTATTAAATGTCTTCTTTAATATTCTTAATACTACAAGAATAGAATACAATAGTAAATCAATCTATATTATTTTGCACATTTATTCCATGATAGACACATATACAGTACATGTAGAGACACACACTACTATAAACTATTTAATATGTTTTTTTACAGTCATAGTGTAATATAAATAATATACAATTATATTCAGATTTATATTTAACCCCTTGTTATTTTAGTTTTGCCTGACATGTCAGATTGATCATTTCTCCACATAACGCTAAAATACTTTTTGTCTTTTAACTGTTGCCTCATATCATCCTGATCACTTGATAAATGTATGAACGTGACAAAGAACAGAGAAGGAAAATAGAAAAGGAAGGGGAAATGTTCAATTTGAAGGTTTTGACATGGATATAACTTATCAAAGAAAATGTTTTAAAAGCTGTAGGTCACTCAATTCTCCACTGAGCACAGTAGACATTCTGCACTCTCTGTGTATAAGATGAATTCACGTTACAGATATTTTCGTTAGTGATCTCCCACCTGAATTCAGGCCTGCTGCTCATTTTCTGATGTTTCATGAATCCTTCTTGGGAGTATGCGTTTGATTTAAGGCGACGACAGACGCGGTTCACCCTGGCGCACTCGAACGTCACAGGCAGCTCTGCTGTCCTCTGGCCACTGCGGGGCGTCTGGGCGCTGGAGCGGCAGCGTCTTGAACCTCTCCATCTGCTCCCCCGCAACAGGCTGCCCTGTCACATGCGGGGCCATCATCTCTGCGCTCACGGATAATCATCCTTCCACCTCTACTCATCCTAAACCGATGGCACATAGCTGACCTGAAAATTCCTGAAATTAAGAAATGAACAGGGATTATTATTGGCCTGACAAACAAGTGACATGTGTTTGCAAAAATAATTCTTCTGTATTAAATTTGTGTTGTCCATTGATCAATTTAGTAATATTTAAATGAACGACAAATTTATGTGACACATGAAGATGTTACTTGTTATTTCAATTAGACATATGTAAATTTGATAGATAAAGGTAGAAAGAAAGTAACTCAAGTCCATGGTTTCTTCGGTCCGCTGAGTCCCTTTGCATGTAATTAAATAGCGGCCGTGCGCACTTTATCGGTCAGATCTGACAGCAGAGTATCAGAAAGCGGTCCCTGTCCTGCGCACCTCTTCCCCCCTTCCAGCTTTACCTCTCCCTAATTGAATTAGCTCGGTTTTAGGCGGGGGGAGGGGCATGGCTTTGTTCGAGCGACGCCCATTCAAATCATTTCAAACCAATGGGACTATCCCCCGCTCGGCCGTAACCAAACCCACTCCCTCAGTCGGCGTCTGGAGCTGCCTGCCTCTGCGCTCACCTTCCTGCGTGTCCCGGCGTTGCAACCTAAACACAAGGAAGATAGAGGAACTACACAGCGCGCACATGGAACAACGCAAGGTTTTTTTCCTCATTACGCGTCGCACCATGGCTTATATATGAGGGAGACACTGTGGGATGCGGACATAAACAAGCATCTCAGCAAAGAAAAACGCATGAGAATCCACAAGGCTGTCCGTCCTTTCTCCAACACCGAGGACTCCTCCCCACCTCGGCTGTGACACCTCCAAGAAATTACTCAGCAGGGATAACAGTCTTTTTTTTTTACATTGGAGGCGAAAAGCGAGTCTTCACACAGTGTTATTCATCTGTCAGTTCCTCTGTGACTGCATGGCTGTAAAAAGTTGCGTGGAGAACATGGACATCTGACGTGCGCCACACGGCGTCATTGTGAGACTCATTTCTCTGTCACATTTTGGTCTGACTAATCCCCGGGCTCTGGGTCTGGACTAAGAACTGGTCCTGAGCAGTTGTCAGTTGTCTTGACACAGGCTACATCCAGTAGCTCCGTGCGCGCGGGGACATCAGGCGACCACAGCATATAGAGTATGTGTGTCGGGCTGCGCATGTGTATGTGCTGATCCTACTGCTTGTACATTCGTGGGAGAAATAATTTAGTCAGCCCACCTGGGATTTGTCAGAGCTGACACCCCGCATAAAGCAAAACCTATGATTCATCTGGACCCTCGACCTGCAGCGGAGAAAACACAGTGACGTGTTGGTTTTGTAACTTTACATTTCCGTCAATCCGAACAAGTGTCATCCCAAGTGTCCCTTGAATTCTCCCAACGCCACGTTTCCTTTGGTTTTGTATTTGGCAGACATTCACAAACGCGTCCACATGTGAATGAGACTCATCACCTGTCCCGCTAGAAGAGCCCGTTGAACTGACTGACTGAGCGACACCGAAGAGGAATACGTGCCCAAGTTTTACTGTAGTGATGCTGCAAGTGGAAATGGTCCTCTTCGTTTGCCTGGTGATGTGGATGTGTGTATTTAGCCAGGAGCCCAGCTCCAAAGTGGTGGCCGACCGCTACGCCGTCTTCTGGAACCGGACCAACGCCAAGTAAGTGGCCTGAACACGGGGCAGGTTGACTGCGCAGAGCCGGCGAGGTTTCGTCTCTTCGCGGGTTTGTTGGGCCAAATCGGTGTTTATTCTCCGCAGCGAGGGCATAAAGCCAGTAGCAGTAGGTACAAGGTTTAGCGGTGGATCGGAACAGCAGTGCAAAACATTGATTTGTCGTATTTTCATTACGTGGCTGCTCCCGAACAGCGAACCGCTTCAGGGGAGTAGAGTTGAAAATCGTGCGTAATAAGGCCTGAATAGAAGCCTTTGTCATGGTGTGGTGGTGGGTTCCTTTTCTACCAATAACCTCCAAGAAATCCACCATTTGAATGTAAAGTATAGAGCTGGAGTGACAGTCACACAGCTGTCAAGGCTAGAAAACGCGGACCTTTATGTTGTGTTGTTCGTGCGTCCGGCGGGGTGTGGGCTGCGGATCTACATGACCCCACTGGGCTCATCAACACCGGCATCGAAATAAACCAAACTAAGTTAAACACATAAACACAAAGTCCTTCACCTGCTGAAGGTGCGTTTCGTTTCCACGCACACTGCGTGCGCTCATCTGGAAAAGTAAGTTCGCTGCACACGTACAGGCCAGAAGTCTTCAATGAGTTGGGTTATTCCATCTGTGTCTTCATAAAAAATATTAATTATGAAGCCACAATTTCACAAAATTTACCACAGTATGCAAAATGTAGTTTATAAACGTAGAGCGTGTCAGCAAGTCTAAAAGTAGACGGAGTGACAAATTACATAAACTGATAAACTCACTTTTTCAATGTTTTATGTTTGCTAATTTGTATTTATGCTCAAAAGAACTTATTTTTTTCTGTTAAATATAATCATCTAAATAGCTCTGTAGAGAGGCATTTCCGTTTCAAGTTCTTAAGCCTGCCAGTCTATATGTAACAATTAGCCCAGCAGTTCATAAATATTTTTCTACAGTATTTAAATGTAATTCTGGATCCCTCACAGTTCAGTGCACACCACAGACAACAAAATGCAATTAAACTTAATGATTTTCTGGGCTTTTAGGAGATAAATGATAGATTTCTTTGCTCAATTACACCTAAAGAAAATCAGAAAACCAATAAATTCTGGGAGGTAAACTTTGTGTCGTTTCAGTAGAAAAAGCCAGTAGTTATGGGTGTGTTCTGTGGAAGGCAGAGCTGTTCATTCATAACTTTTACTTTTAGTTCTGTACTGAAGTATTTTTTCCTACTTTTTGCATTCATCCTAAGTGACGTTCAGACCTAATGTCTGAATTAAAACCCTCAAAGGGGACATTACAAAGCTTAAATGCTCTATGAGAATTAAAGGACTAATATTTTACTTTGTGCATAATATATTATAGCATATCTTTATTTGTAGGGTTGCATAAAGTGTAAGGAAAACTAGTGGAGTGGAGGATTTTCTGTGCTGCTCGTCTCAGCTGGGCGACGACTTTCTTCAACTTAAATGGAAAGTTTTTGTGATGGGCTACAGAGCGCTTTCTGCTCGAACAGCCTGTCGTCCTCCTCAGCGCACAGTCTACATGTTTGTTGAGACAGCATTTCCCAATAAAAGCCTATTCTCAAGTGAGACTGTACTGCCTTGTCCTGGGTTTATTAAGTCTAAACTCTGCTGGTGAAGTTTACAAAGATCTTTCATTCAGATGCCAACAGCACTTAGTTAAATACAGTCCTCAGCTCTGCCTCCTAGTGTGCACAAAGCCATTAATAGTACATGCTAAATTTGTTGCACAACTATTTACATTCAGTTTTAAGTTTAGGAAAACAAGATTTATTGCTTGGAGCAATTAGTGGTCAGGGGTACAAACGGAGGCCTGAGTGTAAGCCGTCTGGTGAAGTCTCGGCAGTGTGCAGATCCTCAGCCTGATAGACTGTAGACCATGACTGTTGTGGTCTGAGTCTCTACTGCCACTTAACCAGGATGTTTATTTATGGACCTCTTTCTTCAATAGACGCAAACACAATTTTGACTTAAATCTTGATTTCTCCTAATGATAGACATGCTTTCATTAGTCGGGACATTTTTCGCCAGCAAAAAAGAAAAAAGTTTTGACTTGACTGGCTGCTCCGTTGATGTGATATCTTCCAGATGTGCTGACAAGTTTTCACAGTTTCAGTGAAGTAAAAAAAAAAAAACAGCATTTGAATAAATCCGCTGTTAATCTTGGGTTTAACCATTAGAGAAGAGTAGATAAAAACTTTGTGATGCTGTAAATCTTGCGCCTTTTACTGTCTGTGGTGCTCAGGGAAATAACAGAAATAGATAACTTCCTGAGCCTCATCTGTTTCCAAAGCTCTGACTTGCCCGAGGAAAGGAAACAGGTTTTCACAGAGGCTGTAATGTTGCTAACACCAGTCACTCTGTTCTACTTCCACTAAATAGAGTTTGTTTGACTCTCACCCCTGCAGGGCTGAGGCAGGAAGCCAGAAGAGTAACATAACAGAGGAGACAGCGAGAAGGAGAGATAGCAAACTTGCCTTATTGATGACTCGGTTAATAAATATTGAGTCCCTTTCTTCATGCATTACTGTAGTGGGAGCTGCTGTGGCACTGTAACGTACTGTGCTTGTGTCTGCCTTTGTTCTGGAGCTTCCCAGTCACACCGAAAGTGCAGCGACTAAGACTTTACAGTGTGAACACCCCTACGAGCAGGTTTGACAATAGTCGCATGGTAATTTATGATGGCATGAAATTAGTACAACACTCATTTACCATAAATGATGTTAGGAGGTGATAAAAATGATGATTCCATTTTTTTTCCCATCTGGGTTATCTTTGTGTTTGACTTTATATCTGTTGGTGTGTGAACAGTTCAGAGCTTATTTTACTACCCCTTGAAAAAAGCAATTTCTCATTTTGTACCATCTGAAACTGCAGCTTCCTCAGACTTGAAAATTGCCTTAGCTAGATAATCCATCACAGTAAAGATTTACTTTTAGGTTGTTTTTGTCATAAAATTCATTTTGCTTTTAAATTATTGTGCCCAAGTTGGATGTTTCACATCAGTGTATGCAATACATTATGCTCTGCATACTTACTTTAGCACCTAAAATGCACTGAAAGAAATAAAAGCTTCCGCACGAGGACGAAGTAGCGAAACACAGTTTTATTTACAACATCTGACACATTCATACCTCTGTATTTGTGCTACTGCCAATACATTACAGTTTTGTGCTTCACATTGCGTGAATTTCTAGAAAATCTAAAGTAGGTAAAAGTATTCGGAAAACTTTAAATTTAGATTTTTATGCCAATCGTGTCACTGGTGGACACATTCATAGACAGTTTATCAGTAGTATTGAACAACAGATTTTACATTTTTTGTGTTTAAGAATAGTACTTTTGTCTTTTTTGTGTCAAAATTTCTAATCGTGTTTTTTTTTTTTTTTAGTGCTTAGAATTGCAATATCATTTAAACTTTTTGAAAAATCATTTAAACTTTTTGCTTTGTATTTTACTAGATTTATCAGCGCTGCAGTGGTTTGTGGCACGTTTTGGAGTTGTTGTTGACCTGGGCAGGGGCTCAGCGGATTTCCTTGCTGTTTCATTGGCTTCAGCCCATCTTTGTGTTGTAGAACTCCTGTGTAAGACTAAAAATGTGCTTACCACTTTATTAGGTTGCTTATTTTTAACAAGTCTTTTCATCTTCTTTCTGAAAATTCCACATCAGAGTTAAGATTTTTTTCTCTCTAATTGTTCTATCATGCTGTAATTCAAGTGTTCGGTATATTGGCCACGTAAGTTATTTTGAGGGTCAGGGAATGGAAGTGCATTAACGTCCTCAGAGAGCTGCTTCACATATGTTTCTGTTGGTGGATTGTGTCCTGTGCTACGTGGCTGTCTTTCCTTGTGAGTATTTATTCTAATGAAGGGACAGACGGGGACTTTAATAAAGCCTCAGCTGTAAAACCGAACAGAGGACCCTTCCCACATCTCCATGCTGCCTCCCGGCGCTCTGCCCCTCGCCCTCTCCTGTTCCCTCCCTCCTTTCCACTCTCTCTTTCTCTCTCCTTGCCCAGCACTGAAAGTGAATGAATACAATTAGATATTTCGGGAGTCCCTCCACGCTTGATGGTGGAGAAAGACGCTCAGAGGTCAGGCACACTCACAGTGGAGCGCTGGGAGAGGTCACACACATACGGCGAGGAATAACGAAGCAGAAAGTTGGCCCATGAATGACAAACTAGTAACTAGAACTCTCCTTGAAGTAGACAGTGTTATTAACATAAACAGTTTGATGCGGTTGTGGTCATGCAAATTGCTCAAGGTGATTTGTATTTTGCTGCATAATTTGTATGTCGACAAACAGCCTGGAGAGCATTTTTGTACGTGCTCATGTAGTTCTCAGCTGCAGATTCTGACGTTGCATGCAAGGAGATGTGTCTCTGTCACCAAAGCATGTACATTATTTTCTGTTTGAGTATGCTGCATGATTAATCTCATTGCAGCATCAGCCTGTGCAGTTACATATGATTTAAAGATCCTGATTTAAGAGGTTTTAGGGTAATTTAAGTTGCAAAAAAAAAAAGTCTGTTATGCGGTGTTGGGTCCAGTGAAAACCATGCAAAAACAGTCACAAATTACTTTTCTACTTATTTAGTTTTTTTTAAAGTTTTGCGTTTTTAATATTTTGGTACCACTTTAACATATCAGCTGTTATCTAGTTTTTTTTTTTTTTTTTAATATGCATTTAGGGGTTAATTCGGACTCATTTGGACACTGTTAATACGTCTAGAAAATGAAGCTAATATGGCTGGATGTGTTGTGTGTATTTTCCTTAACAAAGCAAGTCAATGCATAGTACAATATTGCGCACAATAATCGTAATGTGACTTTGTGTGCACCAATTGTGCCCTACTTGAATGTTTCCATGTGCTAAGAGTAACAAATGCTCGTATGTGGCTTGGTGCTTCTTCTAGAGTTCAGTGTAAGTACAGAATTTGGGGTTTTTCATGGCATGTCACAGATTAGTTGGACGGTGAACTTAAAAAATCATGTGAAACTTTATAATTTATTCATACTTGAGACTCTGAACACCTATCATTTCAGAAAAATCAAGTTTACTTTGTATTTGATTGCTTAAGTAGATAGTTTTTGACCCCTTCCAAGTCCTTATCATTTTTACACTCACTCGGAGCCGCGCTTTACTTTCTCCACTGCTCTGGCTCTCGTCCTCACCCTCCATCTCTGTCTGCGGGTTGATTAGTTCTCGTTAATGACCCCTCGCTCTGTCATTCTTTTATGCCGGTGGCACTGGCAGACGGGCGCACCAACTGAGCTGCAGGGACCGAGGGTAGGGGGAACACAAAGAGAAGCAGAGCCAGACAGAGGACACAGACAAATAGACCCAGAACCTAACGGAAAAGCTGCAAACTGTAATAATGGTTTTGTGGGATGAAACAGAGTGGTATTTTTATTAGGATTAAATGGCACATTGTGTTTTCTCTCTAGACCTGTAAATGCACTTTCCATTTAAATTAGATTTTTTTCTATTAACTCGAAAATGAGCCCAGCAGGCAGTAGTCGGTGCTTAATGTGCTTGGCAGAGCAGCTGTTCTTCAGTGTGTGATGAGAGTGGAAAGGGGGTGGACTCGTGGCCGTGACCCTTGTGGAGGTGCTACGGCGCGGACAAGCAGCCCTGTTGCTGGGCCGCCCGGTGGTCCGACTGGAGCTCTAACCACAATCTATGGTAAAGGCTGTCTAGACCCAAACTGGGAAGATTACATATTGAAATGCAGATATTTAAATGTAAAGATTTGGACGAATTATTCCTTAAATGTTAAATGGAATATATTTTTATTTATATATTATTATTTTCATTGCTGATTGAGGTGTTGATTGAATTTCTGATTGATTGATTCGTCTACGAAATGTCAGAAATATTCGAAAAAGTGTCAATTCCAACATGCATCCTCAACAGATATTCAGTTTGTGTAATAGAGGAGGAAAAAACAGAAAATATTCATATTCAAGATGCCACGGTTGAAGAATTTGGACTTTTTTTTTTTTTTTTTACAGAGTTGCCTGGTGGTCCGGCTCTCACTCTAACCACAGTCTATGGTAAAGTCTAGACACGCAATAGGAAGATTACACATTTCTTAAAAGTTAAATGGATTTTTATTTATGTATTAAGGCTATGACTATTATTTTATTGTTCAGTAATGTGTTAACTGTTTCTCTGATTCCTTATTTCTTCTACAAAACATCAGGAAATTGTGAAGAAAAGTGTTGAAGCCAAGGTGGCGTCCTTAAAGGATTTTCACTTAGTGTAATAGAAGAGGAAAAATGTAAAATATTTACTTGCGTGTTGTAATAATTAAAGAATTTGGATTTTTCTGAAAAAAGTGTTTTGTTTTTTTTTTTTCCTGGGCTGGCTGGTGGTCCAGCTCTCACATTCTAGACGCACAATGGGAAAATTATGCATTTAATTTAGGATATTTCTCCATATTAATTTATATATTAGTACTGCAACTAACTTATTTTCAGTGTTAATTGATGTGTTGATTGTTTCTCTGGTTCATTATTTCATATAAAAAATGTCAGAAAATTCCAAAACAGAGTTAAAGCCAAGATGATGTCCTCAAAAGATCGTCTGTTAATGGAACAGAGGAGGAAAAAGAGCAAATACTCATATTTAAGCTGCCCCAGTTGAAGAATTTGGTGAAAAAACTACTTTTTTGCAACTAAAACTACTCAAACTAATTCATTATCCAAAATAGCTGTGATTTTTGAATCGATAAATACATTTTTTGATTGAAGGAAATCATTTTTATTCTTTAAAAACTGTTTGTCCTGATAGATGATTTCCATCCAAAGACAGTTTCCTATTTCCTCTTGTTGTGCTTCTTGACCTTTTGTTCTGGCAATTTATTCATTTAAGAGTGAAGCTGAAAACCTGTTTGAGCATGATTACGTACTTATCACTCTGACGGACCAAGGTTTATCGTGTTAAATAGGTTCCAACTGCCTTGAAAATAAGCACAGTGAGTTTAAATGTTATCCACCATGAAGCGTATTGGATCTCTTTATTATCCTGATAGAAATGGATGATATTCAACGGCAGCTTGTTTGAGCTGCATATGTTTCTGTCGCCAGTCTGGGGAAGATTTTAATGTCCAGGTTTTTATTTTCAGAGTAATCACTTCAGGGTCAGGTAGAGTGCTGAAACACTGCTATCAGCCCGGTGATCTTTTGTTTTTTTTTTTTTTTTAGCCGTTATTCCACCCGTGGCTTTCAGAGGAACCTTCCATATAGCGTTACTTGGAAACAATAAAGTATTAACCAGCTTATGCAACGTGTCTATTCTCGACTTACATCCTACATCACAACAATAAAAATCTTTCGTCAATGTGCACACTCGTGTTTGTTTTTTCAGGAGTTATTTTTTCCCTCTTTCCCTTCTCTCACTGTCTCAGTTTCACTCGAAATCTCGAAGTTATGGGAAGTATCTTTTCCCCCAGCTGTTTCTTTATTTTTTCTCGTGCCACACCAGAGCTTCTGTGGGAACAAATTCGGTCCAAGTTGTGTTTTTACCACAAACACCTGAGTATATTTGTAGATCTCTGTTAATACGAATCGTAAAAACGGCGAGAAAAATCCACCTCTGAAAAGTTTTCTTTCATTTTAAGACTCCAGGAGAACTGATTAGTAGGAATGCAGAGTTTTACTGGTCTAATAAGGGCTTAAACAGCGCTCCGTGAGATGTCGCCATCATATAGTGCAAGTCCTGGTTTTTCCAAGCAGTGTGGTTGATGGCTGAAAATGGCGCTACCATATCCTCCTTCAGCTCCTTTTCTCCCCTCTGTAAGATGGAGGCTTTGAAGCAGCTGTTACTGTAGTAACGCATGGTTGATCTGTCACCCCTGACCAGAGAGGGGCGCTACTGAGAGAGGTCTGATTGCCTGTTGTGGCCTCTGCTCTCGCCCTACAGAATTTGACGTGTAGAGTTCAAGACAAAACTACACGCCTTTGTTCATTTTACCCGGCTCTTCAGTTTTGGTTGATTTGACTTCATTAAACATTATTTACAGGTTCTAGACCCACAAGTGAAGGCTGAAATGACTGAGGGGTTTACAAAAAAAAAAAAAAATCACTTTGACTTTCTGTCACCGCTCACTATTCAACTGGAAAATGTGACAGGAACGATTGAGGCTATTTGGTTTTTGCCAGACACATTTTCCACAGATAATTCCTTTCATGGTAGGCTGACTTCGGACCTTACGCTGCCGTTTTCCTTATTTAACTTGGGGGTGGGGGGTTTGCGGGGGAGTGACTGGATGTTTTTCTAGCTGGGCAGCAGTGTGGAGAATAGATCCCAGAAGAGAACACATCTCTAGCCTGTGAATAAAGATCTAATTGATGAGTTGTAGCCAGTTGTAAATGACTCATGTGGTAATTCGTCTTCACAGGCGGAGTGAGAAACACACAGGCGGACTGTACAGTTGTGTGGTCTGCTCTGCTGTTGGAATTGACACAATCAGCTTGGTTTATTCCCACCACTTTATATCCTGAAATAAAAATTTTTGACATCATAATGTGCTCTTTTTCTCCAGATGCTGTGTTATCACCTCCTCGCCTGCATGTAATTAGTGTCCGTGAGCATCTTACACAACATTTATCCTGTTCTTTTGTCGTTTTTATGATGCAAAGTCGCAATTGTTTGGGTCAGTGACTGATTAATTGGACCTGTTTTTAATGTGAGCAGATCTTTGTTAACCCCCTCCTATTGAACAGACATAGGTAAATAAACATTTATACTGTGTTACTTTCATTTTGTCCAGCCCACCGTTATGACCAGACGTGCCAATAATAAGTCAGCCACATTAGCCTGTTTGAATTGACAGTAGAGAAAAAATACTAGCAGCCAGTGCACCCCCCCCACCCCAGTACTGGGCCATGAGGCTGAAAGGCGGCCATTGTTCCGCTTTCTCTGTCCACTCTGGAAATAATGCATGGGCTTTAATCGGGAGGAGATAAAAAAAGGGAATGCAACAGAGAGGAGTGAGGGAGGATGGCATGAATGGTGACAGAAAAGGGAGAGTGCACAGCTGAGTTGTAGTATGCTTTTGGACAGAAAAAGGGAGGAGAGGAGGAGTATAATACGAGTGCCAGACACGAGGGGAGAAACATGTAGTAGTCAGCGGTGACACAGTGTGTGGAAAAGACGAGGTGGCAGTTTCCCTGCTTTCAAACCAGCCTTATCCATCCTCCCTCATCTGCTTCTCTCCGCACCATCCAGCTCATCGGCCCCCGCTCCTCCTTGCATGTCCTTGCCAGGGTTTAAAGATGCATGCAGTTCACTGTCAGTCTGTCTCCCTGGTGGCGACAGTGGTTGGTTGGTTGGTGGTGGTTCTCCAGGGGACAAACTGTGGGCCCTTACCCTGAGGAGGTGTCGTCTTTGCGGTGCGGGTTTAGTGACACTGGGGCTATTTTCTACAGAGACAGGATTAACCCAGCTCAGGTTTAGACCCCTGCTTTGTTTCCTCTGACACTAAAGACTCCCACACAGGGCCGTGTTTACTTGGGGGATGGTGCGGTGGTACTAAGTTGCATCTTGGTCTTAACTACTGTGACACATTGCCCACTGTGCCCTTGGAAGTGCATTTTTCATTACAATGCATTTACCACATTGTTAGTTTGTGTAATGTGACTTTACAGGGGGTTCTAATTCCAAAATGCACCATATTTGCTACATATTCTGCAAAAAATACTTCCATTTTGCAACTAAAGTTTATGTTTATGCAAAGCAGTGTGCAGTTCTACTTTAACCCTTAAAGACCTAGGTAGAAGAGTTTTTGGTGTGCCTGACTCCCCCATATTTATTTTGCTTTTCAAACATATTCTAGCAGTTAGCATCATAAATCTGAATAGTTAAAGTGCCATTTTATCATTTGCATTGGTGGTAAAAAAAAAAAAAAGAAAAAAAGAATTTGCTAATGATTTTGCAAATAAATAACAGCAAAATTGAAAGGTTTTTGACTGTGCTGTGGGTGGCTATTTAGGTCTTTAAGGACTAATGAATAATGAATGGGTGATAATGCACAATTGTAATTATATTAATAAAACTCTTTTTAGACCAGTTTCAAAGCTGTGCATCTAATACAACTAAGTGATATTTTAAACATTTTTCCTTGTATTATGTTGTATATGAAAATGATCATAAACTAAACTTTAGCAACAATTACTTAGGCGTGATCATCATTTTCCTTTTTCAGATGTACTCTTCTGGCTCCAAGTCTTTTATTAAGCAACAGATGCCTGTGTGATCTGAGTTCTGGAATCCAAAGCAGATATTAAATAATTTCAAAAATGATTTGAGATCTGATATCACCACAGAACTGAAACTGACATGCTTGACTGACTCAACGCTGTGTTTGATGTTGAGATGAGTACGTTCTGTGTGTGTGGGGACAGCGCTCAGGGGGAGCTTACACGGGCATGACCGCATGTTCGCTGGCCTCTTTCACCTGTAAGCGTGTGTGGTTGTTGGTTTGAATGTGTGAATACATGGTTATCCTGAGCTGACCTCTGCTTCAATGTCTGCATTAATGAAGCAGCAGAATCACACCCTTTACTATCGCAGAGCACAGCACTTTTCTTGACCCAATTCTTCGGATCTGCTCCTGTGAGAACTTCTTGGTACTTCTCCCATTTTGTGAAGGAGCATTGTGTGTGTGCAGCCAGTCTTTGTTCATGCGCAGTAGTTGTATTCCTGAGTGAAACTGTACTGAGTGTATTTTTCATCCTGAAGGGAAAGTGATTGATCCCCAGAATGTGTGATAAACCCCATCTTCACCCTCTCCTCACATCTGAGCCCAGCTTTGACTGGTCTGCCTTGCTCTAAACATTATCCCATAGAACCAAATATGACACCCTAAAGGGCATATACTGATTCATACATGCACGCGTATGGCTCTGGTTTGGAAGGGCAGTTCATTATTTCCTTAGTGGGGTTCAAGTTGCAGGAGATGTGGTATTTATTCAGCTTGTTTATTTTCTTCCTCTAAATCAGTGAGCAGCGGGTCTTGGAGTGCAGCAGCCTTTGAACTGAGGCCTATCCCATGACTGCAGTCCTGGGTATTAACCCAGAGCCACTGAGAGGCTTAAAAAGCCATCAGCTCATTGTCCGGAGACACAAAAACCCCTTCCTCTAACCCCCCCTCCCATCCTTCTCTTCTTCCTCCTTCCCTCCTTTCTTAAGAATGCCTTGAGCTGGCCTCTGCTGGCATTCATATTAATCAGTTTTAAGGGTCTAATGAGATAAGTGAGACTTAAGGGGACTCCCCAAAGTGGCCTAAGCCCTTTGGATAAACAGAGGTGATGAGTGCTGCCTATGGCTATGTTCTTAGAAGTGTGTGTTTTTCCTCAGGATGGTCAAAGACACAAAAGTTTTTAATGTCCATAAACCCACCGTTGAGCTTTGAAGGCTAAACATCACTAATGTAGGATTTTCTCTAGAGACATTCGTCACCTTGTTTTGTACATAGTGAGGTAAATGTGAAATCGTTTGCTTCAGGACCAAAATCAGGTCTTTTCCTCAGCAGCTCCCCTCTTTGCCCTAATCCCCCCTGGCCAGATCATGCCCCCTGCTCCTTATCCCTTTATGCATCCCAGGAATATAGGCCCTGTTGGTTGCTTCCCGCTCTTTTTCTCGTCATGACATATTGTCTTCTCTTCCTCTTTCCTGCCCCCTCCCCTCTTTTGGCCCGTCTATGGGATTATCAGATCTCAGACTGTACCAGACTTGTCTTTGGCTTCTGGGGGTCCTGCTGAGTTGACCCGGTGTGCCCACTGTCAGCCTTAAGCTCAGATGTGGCTGCAGCACATGTCAGCACACTTTTTTAGTTTTTCATCCCCTTTTCACATCTTTGCTTTTATCCTTTTCCCCTAGATTCTTACTTAAGTAGACACAATCAAAAGGACATATTCAACATAAACAGCTGCATTGTGTGCAATAAAACATGGTAGAGTGACCCAGAAATCAATTGCAACACAAGCCAGACACCAGGAAGTAAAGCAGATGATCATGTCTGAAGGGAGTTTTCAGACATTTGAATGTTACCTCAGTTACACAATAGTAATCAGTCCTTGTAAGTATGCTTGAGTTGTTTTTTTTTTTCATAGAAATGCACTTCTGAGTTGTTTTGCATAATATTTCTTACTCTAATTAAGTTACATTTATGATGAAAAAATGTACTTTTACTCTGTTACATTTGATCACACCTCAGTAAATAGGACCAATTTTTACACTGGCTGATTTAAATGACAATGAACAACAGTGAGATTATGCACTGATACAGTATCAGTCCAAGCCTGTAGAAGTCAAACGAAATTGATCAAAAATAATCAAATACATGCACAATGATTTAAAAAATGAACAAATACTGAACAAAATAAACAACAAGATTAGCAAAAGCTTAACAAAACAATCCAGTAACACAATGAAAATTAACAAAATAAGTAAATCTGCAAAATTTGACAAAATGATCAAGGAAATCAACAACAATTAACAAAATAACCTAGTAAATCTGCAAACATTAACATTATTAAGTAAATCAATGAAAATTAACAGAATAAAGTTCATCAACAAAAAGTAACAAAATAATTAAGCAAATAAGCAAAAATTAAGAAAAAAAAATCAAGGAAATGAAAAGAACACAAAAACTGCAACCGAACAAAATATCAGAAAAAGGATCAAAAATAAAATAATCAGGAAAATTAACAAAATGAACAAAATAATCTGTACACAAACATGAACAAAATAAGGACAAAGTATAAACTAATTTTAAGCATGTCATCATGTTTTTTTTTTCTTTGTTTTTTTTCTCTCTGACAGTAAACAGTGCTTTACATAGTCTATATTTACATTTGCCTTTTTCTAGTTTTGACACTTTAATGCCAATTAATTTGCTCTTTACATTGCCACCATGTGTAAGATAAACAATAAATTCTACAATATGAAGTTACTAGTTGAGGAGTTTTTTTGAGATACTGTTTTACTCTTTCTCAGGTACTTAAATTTATGTGTACTTGTGCTTCTACTCGAGTCATTCTAATCATAAAGTAACTTGAGTACAGTTTCTGTTTACCCACCACTGGAAGTAATTTAAACTGCTCAGTGAGGATAAGCGTCTTAGGCAAATTAAATAATCAGTAATAATCTCCCCGTACTTGACCAGGTGGACATGTCAGGGGTCAGATGAGATTGTAACAAATAAGACCAAGAAAATCTGGAAGAAAAACAGCTAGAGAAGATTGAAGCTGTTTGTATTTAAAAAAAATTTTTCTTCATAAAACTCAACACTGATGCTGCAACTACAGTTTTCCTGCTCATTTGGGCTCCTTCGTGACAGAGGCTGTAGTTAAACTGTACAGTGAAACTACCGGAGTAGCTATGAGGACGGACGAGTCCTCTGAGAGTTCAGTTTCACCTGCTGTTGAGTTCCTCCGGGCCGCAGGACTCCACGGCCAGAAGACATTCCAGCCAGGATTAGACTGTGTTCGGCAAGCGGAAGCGCAAATAACAGGGATCGCAGGGGCTCATTTATTCTGTAACCAGAATAGAGCTTGGCTGTTTTGTGGTTGAAATGCCTTTTAATATTCATAAGATCAGAAGTCAAGACACATATTTCCACCAGAGTTGTAATGCACTGTATTTTACGACGAGACGTGGAAATCTGAAAAGTTTGTAATCTAAACTGAAACAGCATTTAGAATCGTTTTCAGCTAAAACACAGTGGAAGGGAACTCACTTTTATACTTTCCATGAGAAATATCTCATTTGCAAATATTTCACTGGAATTATTTTTTTATGAGAAGCCAAGATGAAATGTGTTATTAGCCAGTGGGAAATGAGAGGCATTGTATTTCTTGTATTGGATCAGACCGCCTGCTTGGCTTTGGGTGGAATAATGAAATATTCATTACTGTTTGTGATCTCTAAGAAGGAAGCACTTGCAAATCTTGCACGCTATCCATGAAAAATGAAGTCCAGGTAGACATGTTTTGAGCATGAAGGTGATTGAAAGTTGTTGTCTTGTCTGGTTTTTGTGTCCTTAATACAAAATATTCATGATGGCTCACCCCAGCTGTGGAAAATTCCTCTGGTTTCACTTCTGTTTAGAACTTTTCTTTTCTGGAAGTGGTCAGGGTACAGTTACATCAGTCGAACGGTTTGATTGGTCTTGCATAGGTTCACTGGGTTCATGTTAACAGATTGACAGATTGAAAGGTGTCAGTTGCCAGGTACGTGACAGCGTCAGACTTGTCAATCTGTGAGTGACATCGGGTTCACAGTTGCTTCAATAATGCAGCACAGCCACACTTTTCATGTCCTCAGCGCTCCATCTTCTCCTTTCCATGGGACGTCAAGAGCTGTCTTCACATTAAGGGCAGGTCTGATTGCGTCTGCCGTTGTACATTAGCAGCACAGCCTTCCTGCCTGTATCACTGTTAAGAGGAACATGGCACGAAGATGACTGAATTATTCACACTCATAATCGGCCTTTATGTCCTACTGCCAAGCCTGGCCCCACTGTTATTCTAGTGCATAATTGATAGTGCTCAGAAGTGGAAAAGTTAGAATAGCAGAAGTAATGCGAAGCGAAAGTGTAGTCAGGCAGCAGAAGAAAGGGGAGAGGGGGATTGGTGGGGTAGTGAGTGGGATAGAGGGTTGGAGGTGGGCCCCTATAGGAGTTTTTACACAGAGCTTGTGTTGGCCTTTACGGGGCTTAGGCGCAGCTAGCGTGAGGATCGCGTGTGTAGGCCAGCCAGACTAGTCTGGCCAGAGAGAGGAGAGGGGGATAAGAGGGGGATAAAAGGAGGTGGGAGGGAGATGAGATGGGGATCCAGAGTAACAAGGCCTGACGCTGAGCCGGCCCAGAATGTGGTCTGTTTTTACCCCTAAGTTACTCTGGGTCTCCACTGTCAGCAAATATATTTCATACATGAATCAAACTTGATCACTGAATGAAAATAGTTACTTTTTTTTTTTTTTTTTTTGAAAAGAAAAAAAAATCTAATTTTCTTTTAAGATTGATTTTTTTTCACCTTTATTGATGGATACAGTGTAGAGAGACAGGAAGGATGAGAGAAGACAGCAGGGAGTGACATACAGTGGGGGGTCCATGGGTCCGATTCGAACCTGGCTTTCTGCGAATAGGCCTGAGGCATGTGGCTGTGCACTACCAGATAACCCACAGAGGCACCAAAAATCAAATATTCTTAGAGGAAACATACTGGAAAAATAAGAAAAATATTCTTACTTAAAAGAGGAAAAACCACACAGCCTCTTTCCAGGTAACTCAAGCTGAAATATAAGCCCTTAGAATTTCTGGATATTTGTGATGTCACAAATACACAATCTGTCAGTCCTACAGGGCCACTAACACTACAGAACAACCACAAAGTGTATATGATGGTATCCATGGCACAGACAGGAAAGGGGTGTGGTCAACAGGAGCTCACTTGCATTTCACAAACATGCAGTTACTGTCCTCAGTCAGTCCAGATGCACCAGAACCACCAAATTTATCCTGATATCCTGTGATAATGTACAAGGGCATTGACATGATGGAATCCATGTCACAGACATGGAATAGGAGTGGTCAACATATCCCTCAACAGCCCGTTTGATACATGGCTTAAAACCAGGAACATATAACCATGCTAAAATGAAGTATTGCTATACCATCTGGAGTTGAAATTTAAAATACACAATTGAGGAGCGCTTAAATTAAAAAGGGGTACTCTATGTTACCTTTAACTGTGAGAACATGTTTTATCTGCACTGTAAAGATGCCTATGGTTTACTGTCAGGTTTGAGTTTAGTGGTTGAAATTTACCGTGTGTTTGGACTTAAACCATCAAGTATTTTCTGTGTTTGCTTCTTGAAGAAGGTAAGGGAAGCAAAAATTGACATTACAATCAATAAACAGCAGCGCCCAAAGAAGAGCAGTGATTGGCTCCACTCCAACAGTAAAACAAGGCTATCAGCACAGAGGACAATAGTTATAAGAGGACGATAACTACTTTTCAAAACTGTTCATTTCTACGTGGTGTTCGATATTGCCTGTGAATTTTCTGTTTCTTCTTTAGAAGCCTCACCAGTTTTCCACAGGTGGGTAGTACTCAAATACACCTCCTTTACATGTACTTGAGTAGTTTTTTACTTTTGAGAGTACTTGTTTTGCAGAATACTTTTAACTCTTATTCAGGTATGTTTGTGACTCAGTTACATTTGGCAGTGAGTAGGAGTAAAATGAACAAAATACTGCAAAGTCTCCCACGAGATCCTACAAATGAGCACACAATTAACAAAATAATCAAGTGAATCAACAACACTGAACAAACTAAACCACGAAATGAGTAAAGTGAGCAAAAAGAGCAAAAATATTCAAGAAATTAACAAAAAAAGGAACTGAAATAAATCAACAAAATTAATAAAAGAATGAACAAATGCACAACAAAATGAGGAAAAATTAACAAATAGGCAAATAGACAATGAAACTGAGCAAAAATCACTAAAATACACAAGAACATGAAAAAAAACCAGAATAATCAAGTTAATTAATAAAAAATATACAATGTAACCAAGAAAATTAAAAAAAGTAACCAAATACACAACCATAAAAATTTACAAAGTACAGTGGTACCTCGGACAACGAGTTTAATCCGTTCCGGCGTCACGCTCGGAATCCAAATGTCTCATTATCAGAAGAGACTTTTTCCATCGGAACACATGTAAAACCAATTAATCCACGACAAACTCCCATATAAAGTATGTATTACACACCCCTACCTGCACATT